>PVKZ01003732.1:0-116973 GCA_004027375.1 Macroglossus sobrinus | reverse complement strand
TCATAATGATAAAGGAAATCATGCACCAAGAAGACATAACACTTATTAATACCTATGCTCCCAATCAGGGAGCACCGAAATATGTAAAGCAATTACTAACAGAACTAAAGGGAGAAACAGACCAAAACACTATTGTAGTAGGGGACTTAAATACACTACTGACAGATATGGATAGATCATCCAAACAGAAAATCAGTAAGGAAATATCATCCCAAAACAGCTGCTCATACATTCTTTTCTAATGCACATGGAACATTTTCAAGAATCAATCACATACTTGAATACAGAGATAGCCTCAACAAATATAAAGTTGAAATCATACCAATCATATTCACTGATCATAATGCTTTAAAATTAGAGATCAACTGCAGAAAGAAAGCAGGAAGAACCGCAAATAAATGGAGAACAAACAACATGCTACTGAAGAATAACTGAGTCAGAGAAGAAATAAAAAGAGAGATCAAGCGATACATAGAAACAAATGATAATGACAGTACAACATATCAAAACTTTTGGGACATGGTAAAAGCGGACTTAAGAGGAAAGTTCATATCGTTACAGGCCTACCTCTGAAAACAAAAAAGAGTCTGAATAAACAACCTAACGCTTCATCTTAAAAAACTAGAAAAGTTAGAACAAATGAAGCCTAAAGTCAGCAGAAGGAATTAAAGAATCCAAATTAGAGGAGAAATAAATGAAATTGAAAGTGAAGAAAAAATAGAAAAAAGAAATGCAACAAAGAGCTGGTTCTTTGAGAAGGTTAATAAAATGGACATACCCCTGGTTATACTTGCTAAAGAAAAAAGAGAAAGGATACAAACAAAATCAGGGATGAAAGAGGAGAAATTACGACTGACATCGCAGAAATACAAGAATACTATGAAAAAGTATATAATACCAAATTTAATAATCTAGAAGAAATGGACCAGTACTTAGAAAAATACAGTCTTCCAAGAATAAAATGCAAATCAAAACCACAAAGAGATACCATCTCACACCTGTGAGAATAGCTATAATCAACAGGACAAGTAATAACAGATATTGGAGAGGATGCGAAGAAAAAAGAATCCTTATACACTGCTGGTGGGACTGCATAGAGGTACAGCCACTATGGAAAACAGTATGGAGGTTCCTCAGAAAGCTAAGAATTGATATACCTTATGGTCTAGCAATCTCTCTACTGGGTATTTACCCCAAAGACTTGAAAACCCATATCCCAAAAGATATTTGCACACCGATGTTCAGAGCAGCATTATTCATAATGGCGAGGACATGGAAGCACCTAAGTGTCTTACAATAGATGATTGGATAAAGAAGCTGTGGTACATACATACAATGAAATATTACTCAGCCATAAGAAGAGATGAAATACTGCCATTTGCGACAACATGGATGGACCTCGAGATAATCATGCTAAGCGAAATAAGACAGAAAAAGTAGAAAATTACATGGTATCACTTATATGTGAGATATAAACCTGAAAGCAACAAATGAACAGGACAGAGACTCATGGACATGGACAATATACTAGTGGTAGGGAGTGGGGGACGAAGGAGGAGGTAAGTATACAGGGTAAAGGGGATCATATATAGGGGATTAGGGGGAGGGTGAAGTGGGTAAAGGGGACCAAATATATAGTAGCTAAAGGAAACTAGACTTTGGTTAAGTAAACACAATAGAATATATAGATGTCAAATTGTAATGTACACCTGAAAATTATCTATTTGTATCAACCAATGTTACTCCAATAAACTTAATTGTTAAAAAAGTTTAAATAAATAAAGCTTTATAAATTAAAAAAGAGAAGAAAAAAAAAGATTGCCACAGTCGCAACTTTTAAGCAACTACCACATAACAGACTCCTGTGTAGTATAAATATAAATTTTATGTGCACTGGGAAACCAACAAATTTGTGATTCGCTTTACTAAAACATTTGGAAACCTACAATATCTGAGATATGCTTGTATAATTCTGAGTTAACCTTACGCAACTATATGCAATATTGTGTATGTGTATAGGCCTCAGAAAAGAGAACATAGGTATTATATTCTGAATGGTATCACAGATGTAAAGGGCCTAAAAGGAATCAGATTTAGTTTAAAAGAAATCAGGTCTCTAACATATAGCCATTAATAGTGATTTTATAATACAGTTGACCCTTGAACAACACAGGTTTGAACTGTGTGGATATACTAATTCCTGGATTTTTTCCTGACAAATACTGTAAATGTACTTTCTCTTCTTTATGATGTTTTAATAACACTCTTTTCTCTAGCTTACCTTATAATATATACTATACTGTAAGAATATAGTATATAATACATATAAAATGTGTGTTAATAGACTTTCTATTATCAGTAAGGCTTCTGGTCAACAGTGGACTATTAGTAAATAACATTTTTGGGGAGTCAAAAGTTATATGCAGATTTTCAACTGCATGAGGGTTGGCCCTCCTAACCTCTGCATTGTTCAAGGGTCAAACTGTACTAGATCAGAACAATAGTCCTAAATCTGATTTTCTCAATTGCTGATTACTAGACAGTGTGGGTTGAGGAAATAATCTGAACTTTCCACCAGGCTGCATTAAATTCCTTTACTGTCTTATATGAATTGTATAAAACTATAGGTAAATGAATTAAAATAAAACTATATTAGGCTAGTTTATTGGAAATAGAGTTTCATCTGAATAAACTATAATTTCAAGGCAATTGAAAAAAAACCCTGTTCTTTAGAAAATGCGAGACAGTCTGACCTTAATTCAAAATTGTGTTTTTAAATTAATGAGGCCATGTATGTTTATCTTATTTCTTTTTTAATAATTACAACTCAGGCTCACTCCTGATTCTTGAATGGACAACGGCTACTAAGTCAATGTACTAAAATATTTATAGTTAAATATCAAATAGAAATAACAAGTCATTAGGAAGATATTAGGAACCACCTGCCTTATAATCCAATCTGATTTTGTCTAAAATTAATTTAAGACAGGTGTCTTAATATGTATATCTAACCCATTTAAAAATATTGTTTTCAAATGAACAGGACAAACAAACAGAAACTCATGGATATAGACAATGGATTAGTGGTTACCAGAGGGGAGGGGAGAGGAAGTGGGGGGAAAATAAATAAAATGTTTAATAAATAAATACATAAATAAAATATTTAAAAAATAAAAAATAAAAATAATAAAAAATAAATTTTTTTCATTTGGGAATATGTAAGCTTGAGTAAATGTGTTTTGAATGGGAAGAAGAAAAGGACAAAGTTATTCATTCTAACATTATATTTAATGGTATGTGATATGGGAAAATTCCTCAATTTGTAATAGTACTAAACAAATTAAATTATGTTCTATGTAGACACAACTCTATTTGTCCCTTACTCTTATTCTAGGTAACCCAACAGAGGACTTGTAAATCAAACCCCTTACAACTTCTAATTCAGGCAATTAACTGGGTTTAGATATCACATTAGTCTGATAGACTGTGTTTATCATTAATTCTGACCAATGAGAATTAAAAAATTGAGATATATTTTAATTGTCACTTCTGGTACTCAATTTACATAGATAATGCTCTTAGCTTCTAATGAGGGATGCTAGAAGAAAGAGCTATGTAAAACATTTTTTGAAGGGCTGTTAATGAGAACATTGTTCATGACACTTTTCACTAATCACTTTAGAGCTCATAGGATGTTGACCTTTGAACTGTTTGCATTTCCATTTTTCCTTTGACTCCTAGGAAACTCAGATCTCAATCTGCACTCTATCTTTAAGGATTACCAGATGTATGTAGCATGAATTTCTGTGTTCAAATTCCTCTTGTCTTCATCTTAATAATCAATCTGAATTTTCCCTTTGTCCTGATTTCAATTAAAAAGAAAAAGCTTATTGTACTGTTATTTTTTACTATACTACCATTTTTTTGGAAAGAAGTAGTGATAATTAAATAAATACTATAATCTCATATTTGATGTGGGGATTTCATAAAGATAAACATCCATATGTACATATTTATGTCTGTATCTATATTTAAGAGAAAGCTACTAATAAGCCAAAAGGGAGAAAAATTACTAAAAAAAATGAGTATTTCAAATAGGAATAAAATTCTACATGAACTACATTAGAATTTCTGTATGAGATCATAGGTATAGATTTTTTTTTTCATTTTACTTTCAGAGCAAAGAATGCGTGTGGAGGAAGTATCAACTAAATAGAAAAAAACAGGTTTTAAGGCAAGACACGTCAAGGCTACGTAATAGATCTAAAAATCCGAGAAGCTAAAAGTAATGGACAAATAAAAATGAACAGAGGATGCTTAGCAGGTGATGTACAACACTGCCAAAGCAGTACAACAATTTCCCTTGCAGTTCACACTTCAACTGTCTCACCACAAATCATATAAACCGAAAAAGATATGCTCTGAAAAGAAAAAGTAATTGCTTTTGCATCTTCAAATGTACTTTATCAGGAGCAAAAACATCTCCCCAACACAACTAGCCCCAAAGCTCCCATTTCATGAAAGTGATTTACCATTTCACTTGGTTCCATATGTGAGTAACAATGGAGTGCAAACCTCAAGGGAAAAGGCTAGCATGTCAAGAAAGGTTCCAGCACATTCCCAATTTCTCTGTTAATACTATGTTTATCAATTTGATTGATGTTAAATTCCATTCATCTTTTTTCCAAGAAACTAAAACTGAGAGTGACAAGAAAAATTACATTCTCTTCAGCCAAATTTTCGCTGAGGCATTAGAAATGCTACTAGCATGCCTAGTGAACTGTGTGAGCATTCAGGAGCTCAAACTCTTCTTCAAGATGACTAAAGGACAAGCTTTTGTTTCAGTTTTATACATTTCAGATAAGGAAAAAAAAAAACCTTATTTTCACAAATAAAAATATTACCCCCAAAAAATCTTTTAATAAGAGAACCTTTTTTTCACCAAATTAAAATCCAGCAATTTTTAACCATTTTTTTTCCACTAGCCATTTAGGTGTGGGTAGGAAAAAAAAAAAAAGCACCATATCTAATAATTAGTATATTGCTATGAATAAAAAAAAAAAAAAAAAAAAAGAGAGAGAGAGAGAGAGAGAGAGAGAGAGAGAAAGAGAGAGAGAGAAAAGAATGTTAGTTTAAAGGGGGTAAACAGCAAAACTAGCTTATGTTAGCAGTGATTATAATCAAAGGGGCATATTAAAAACTTTGGATTAGATTTTATTGGACTGGTTGTACAACTATTGTATACAAGAGAAGCTGTTCTTTGTGACTACTTCCATTACAGACTTTGTTCCAAAATGTTTTTAGCTGCCATTAAAAAAAAAACTTTATACAATATTCTCATGTAATTTTGTAGTTGAAGAGCTTTTAGAAATAACCTACTACAAGGTTTTCAACCTAAAAACAATTTTTAATGACCACCAGCATTTCAAAGAAACAGAATAGAAAAACCATTAGTGTTCTGCAGATAGCAAGGTTAAATTCTGTTTTATATAACTTGATCTTGTTATATACATATATTATGCATATACATATATGTGCATATTGGAACACAATGTAAAATATATTTTTTATTGTAGGATATAGTAAAAATAGTTACAATACCAATGATCTAATACATCTTTCAATTTATATGTGAGGAAACTGAGGTTCAGAGAAGAAATCAACTTGTTATGGGCATCTTAATCACTGCAGTTAAGAACTTAAAAAAGAAACACAAAAATGTCTGACTTTAGAAGGAAAATGCCCCCTGCTACAGATGCTAATCCATAATGGTAGTCATCTATTTTTTAAAAAACACCTTAAAGTCTCATTTAGCCATTCATATAGTTATGAACTATTAGCCTTGAATGGCACTGAAAGATAATCTCTTCTTTATCTTTGTCTCCTTTTCTTACAGATGGTTTTAGTAGCTGAAATCCAGTAGTCAATTCTTATGCTTCTTAAAAAGCAGCTCCAAAATTAGACCAAAAATTTAATAAGCACACTTTCCACCAGCCTCAAACTGGCCACAGGTGGGGACACCACCTAATCACACACATTCTGATACAAGGTCAATGAAGACACAAAAATCACTTCTATGACATTTCTCTCAAAAAATGCATAACTTGAATTTAACCATGAGAAAACAGAAAAACACCAATTGAGGGACATTTTACAAAACAACTGCCTGTATTCCTCACTAATGTCAAGGTCAAGAAAAACAAACAAACAAAAGGCTGAGTGACAATTTTAAAGTAAGGAAGATGAAACAGACATGACAAATAAATACAAAGAATTAGACTCTGATCCAGGGGAAAATAAGCCACAAAGGATATTACTGAGACAACTGGTGAAATCTGAATATGGTCTGTGGATTAGATAATAAAATTGAATCAATATTAATTTCCTGATTTTGATCATTTTACTGCAGTGGTTACAATAAGTGTGCATTTAAAAAAAATAAAAACCAAACACAGAGAACATGAGAAATATCTGCATTCTCACCTAGTTTTAATATGTTATATCTGCATTATACGTGTATGTGTGTAAACTTTTTAAAAATTATTATCAGTAAAGTTGTGGTCCATGTATTTTCTCCATATATTGTGTAGTATTGGTTTTTAATGTTTACATAAATGATACTACTGTACTACATGTCTCATATTATAAGTAGCTTTTCCTCAATATTAATTTTGCATATATCCATGCTGACACATATGTATCTAATTTTTTATTTTAAGTAATATTCCATCTTATGAATATATTATACTTCCCTCCTGACTCCTGAGGCAAATCCCTGGGCAAATTCTACAAATCCTTGACAAAGCTAGAATGAAAATGTACAGACAATGTTAGAGAGAAAGAAAGGCCAATTAGGCTCTTCCATATATGTTTTGAAGCTGATTATGGACAATATCAACCTTAAAGTTGCTAGGGCTCACTGACATCAGATAGGCAAAACTGAGATTTTATAAACCCTTAGACCTTTTCATTCTCCCCAAATAATCTTTAGTCTTATAAGATTGATCTTTGGTAAGGAATCAAAGTTTAAGAGGGATAAGACCCTAACTTGTAAAAGCAAGACCTCACACTTTTTTATTTTATTTTATTATATTTTTTAACATCTACAGCACCTGGTCTTCCTAAGTGGTCTCCCATCCAAGTACTAACCAGGCCTGACCCTGCTTAACTTCAGAGGTCAGAAGAGAACGGGTATGTTCAGGGTGGCATGGCCACAGACCTCACACTTTTTAAATTAACAACATACAAGGAAACACTGGCAAAGAGACAACTTGCAAAGTTCTTTAGGGCTGTGTTTCCCAAACTTGTGAAAATTTGGATACTATGGGCTCTTGATCCCAGACTGAGAAATTCTGCTCTAGGTTTTATCTCCTAATCTTATATTAAAAACAAAAACAGCCAGATCCTAGTCAGCTTTATATTAAAAACAAAAATAGCCAGATCCTGGTCAGCTTGAGCTTCAAACCAAGCATATTTCAGAGTATGATCCAACAGCTTCAAGAGAGAGTGATACTCGAAGAGATTATTACAGTAAGAGACCTGGTTCCTTTTTGGTATGCCTTGCTTTCAAACCTTTTGAAACTTTTATATCTATAATGACATCTAAACATCAAAGACTAATTTTATTTGGCAAAGACAAATGACTATGAAGGTCTATTGACACTGAAAAGGTACAAGTGACAATTCTGAATCTAAGTTATATCAGTAACATTTTTTTCCTCTTAAATAAACTGAAACACTAGATAAGAAGAAATGGCTTTCAGCTGACTTCCTGTATGAACATATTTGGAGATCCTGCATCAGAATACTTCCTAGAGGCCTAGAATGAATCTTGCCATTTAAAAATACCCCATTTTATAATTTCACTTATACATTCTTTCCAAATCCAATTAACATGGTACATTAGCTTGAGTTTTAGTAGGTAAAATTTGTTTAAAGTTCACACATTTAAAAATATCCGTATAACAAAAAAGTTATGAGCCCTTTCATAAAGAACTAATGATCCAACATGCTAAGCAGAATCTCCTGTTTTGATTATAAACAAGATTGCACTGCATGTACCACCTCTGTTTTTACCATACAAGAAAAAACAAAATGTGAGCATTCAGCCAGGGATGAGTAGCTTAGAAAAGCTCTCACTGGTCACTCCTGAGAGTGTGCAGCAGCCTTAGACATGCATACAACCTTCCACATTATCAGGGATGAATGTGGAATGTGATTTTTTTTTTTAAAGCCTGGCTTTCTAGGACTCCCCTCTGGGTCAGAATAAGTTACTGTTTAGTCATCATTTGTTCATAGGTTGTGCTTAAGTCTCTTGAGCCATTTTGAGGATAAGACTGTGTGTGGCTAGGGGAATGCTTTCAAGTCCCCTCCACATCCTGCTCTAATGGCTTCTAAGTGGGTAATACGTAGTGTGCATGCATACAGCCTTCCAAATCCCAAGATATGGCTGTGATCCCAGGAGGGCTCTTTTTGGCTGTCTTTTTCCTTGGTTCTATTAAATTTCTGGCTGGTTTACATTTTTACATATTGGTACTAGTATCATAAAGCTACCTTTCCCTTCTTGATTGTACCACTGTTTTCAACTATGCACTTAGGCATAAACTTCTTTAGGCTGTGTTCCAAATGAAGTCAGTATCTTTATCCCACCCTCACCCCAAAGCAGAACCTCTATCACTACACAGATGCTGAAGGTGAAGATAGCAGTTTACTTTTTCCAGGGTGACATTCAGGTTCATCTAGCTCTTACAGGTATAGAACCTGTGTCCTTTGAGCAAGATGGGGCAAGGACAATCAGGAGTCCGGTATCTTTGGCTCGTTATGCCTGAAACAAAGTACTTGAGGCCCTATGTGTGGGAGCTAGGTCACTGAAGTAAATCCGAGATTCTAAGCCCGCCCCCCGTCTAAAAAAGTGCTTCTGCAATACAAGGCTGGAGTCACATAAATGATTGACGGCTGCCTGTCCCTCCAAGAGTGAATGAGAATTCGGGGAAGAAAGTGCTCTGCATTCTTAGCTACACCTGCCTGGAGTAGACCTTCTATAACATGGTGCTGGAAGAGGTAGTGGAAAGGAACAGGCTGTGAAATGCCACATGCTTCTGTTCTTGCCATGATTTAGTATTTTATTTAATAAGTGTTTCTCCATTTGCTGTGTGCCCTTAGGATTAAAACTTAAAATAATTTTTAGTAGATGGTTGTATCATTGATGAGAGCATCCACTAACCTTACCTAGCCATTCCAGAAACTCTCACCCTGAACTATTTCTAGAAAATTAAAATATAGACGTATGACAGAATCTGCACCTCTCCTAGGTTGGCGGTATGTTTGCTCTCTTCTGAAATGACCCAACACTTTATAAAACAGAATTACAGAAAAAGAAAAAGCAGAAATATTTACAATAGGAATTATGTTAATGAAAAACTCTCATATACTAATTAAGCAACATAAGTTTACTGTTTTGTTTGTGCCTAAATATAAATATTACTGAAAACTCGGAATGTGAGTACATTAGAAAATGTACCACCCTTCACTTTTTGAGGATTATTTTTAATGGTTTCAAAGATAAAATATACCATCATTTAAATGTTGGACATACATGCCCAGCCATGTATCACCTTGGTTGCTTAGAAACCATGAGGCATACCCTGAATAAGCAAAATTAGGGCAGCAAATGGAAGAAACCCTTTGTTAAAAAGAGGTGCCAAGAAAAATGCCTTCGTTATAATTATATATTTTAAAAATGAGATTGTAAAGCAAACAAACATAATGGAAGGTTTAGGATGTCACATGTGAAAATGTCTTCTCAAGCAAAAGCACTTTAATAATTACTGCTCTTGAATTACATACTTCAACTCAGTTGTAGTTCACCCAAAGAAAAAGGACAACTTTAATATATGTACAAAATTTCCATAACCCCATGCATCAAAGTGTCAAAAAACCACCAAGAAAGAAAAGCTGACCTATATTTATGAACCCCAAAGGTCAATGTACAATCAACTTTATATTAGTCTCAGGAGGGGTAAAAATTTCATTTCCATTCAATTCTATTTAATAGCATGAAACAGATGTAAGGCAATCCATCAACAACCCTATGCATTCAATAAGAAATTTCAGATCTGATTATATTTAAAAATGACAAAAGATCTACAAAAAATATAGTGTCTCTAATCACACAGAGAAAACATTTAACTTAGATTGATTCTAGTTTATGTTATCTATGAAATATCCATCACAATTTATATTTGGTTATATCTAAGCAAAGAGTGATCATTAATAATTAAATGGATCATTAGCCTCTCAGAAGATATACGTGTGTCTGAGTTTAAGTATCCAACTCCCTTAGAAATAAGGCAAAATAAAAAAATAATAACTTGCCAGAGGAGGTGGCTAAAGAATTTCTTAAGCAAGAAAAGAATATTCTATTTCTTTTTTAAGAAGAGTAAAATAATTTTTAAAGTTGTCAAGTTATAGTTCCTGTAGCAGTTAGGAAAATTACTTTGAAAATCAGTAAAAAATATAAATTCCAAAAATTCTTGAGCATAGTCTGACTTACAGACTTTTATGATTCATTTGTTTGTGAGCTACAAATCTTGAGAGACTTACACAATTTGCAAATGGTGTTCTTTTCATGGCTGTTCAGAGATCAAATAGATGAGGGAAAGGACTCACCACCCAAAAAAAGATAGTAGCCCCTCCTGCACGTTTTAAAGGTCAGCAGAGGAATCTCTGTGCTTCTTCATATTTAATCATAGTGTTGTCTCTGCACAACCTGATTTCCACTTAACATTCTTTGATAATTTCTTAAAACACAATAAACAGTCTGAAATTTCTGATAAAAATGGACTATTTCCTATTCTCCTATATTCAGCCTAATCTAGGGCTAGAGAAATTGTATTTAGGATCCAACCTAACTTTGCTAATAATGTGTAAGGCACACAAAGAAGTTCATAGCATATAGTAACCCAATAAATGGGAACTGCTATCCTCATCCTTATCCTGCAACCTCCCCAATGCAGAAGTCATCAAGGGCCTTTGCCTCATTTCTAATGACATTTAGCATCATTCTATTACAGCTAGCCATTCCCAAGGCAGTAACCTGACCTTCAGGATCCCAAACGACCCATTTCAGA
The DNA here is from genome assembly GCA_004027375.1 of Macroglossus sobrinus. Taxonomy (NCBI): domain Eukaryota; kingdom Metazoa; phylum Chordata; class Mammalia; order Chiroptera; family Pteropodidae; genus Macroglossus; species Macroglossus sobrinus. The sequence goes on along the minus strand of PVKZ01003732.1, from coordinate 105,844 downwards.
AAATCTTAAACTCACCATCACATACCGTGAACACAGTCTGTACTACTTTCTTTTACTCCTACTATTTCTGCTTTTCTTTCCCAGCTCCTTTTAAGTGATCAGCTTCTTGCTACTCATACGCCCTTATCAAACCTGAAAATTCCGATGGTCCATTATTTAGACTACTGTCACCAATCTCTAACTCTCTGCAACCTTATCTTTTGTTCCATAGGCCCTGCAAACAAACAAACCTTCAACTCTGGATCAGTCCCACGATCTGCTCCTAATCTAGACCATAGAATTCCGGTAGAAAGATATATACAACTGGGCGCACTAGGAACACTTTAAGCCAACAAGCACCCCTTCAACTCTCCCTATGTGCTGATTCCTTATTATCAGCATTTAAACATGCAAAAATCAAACAAAAACTCTCTTTTGACCCCAGAGCTATCATTCTATTGCCTTTCTCTTTTAAGATTCTTAAGATAGAAAATAGACGACATTAGGTTTGACAATGATTTTTTAGATGCAACACCAAAAGCACGATCTATGAAAAAAAAATTGATAAACTGGACATCATTAAAATTAAAAACTCTCTGCTCTGCAAAAGACACTGTCAAGAGAATGAGAAGACAAGTCACAGAGTAGAAGAAATGTTTCCAAAAGACATATCTTATAAAGACTGTTTTCCAAAATATACAAATAACTCATAAAACAGTAAGAATATAAACAATTCGATTAAAATCTGGGCCAAGACTTTAACAGACATTTCTATTAAAGAAAATATACAGATGGCAAACATATAAAAAGCTGTTACATATCATATATCAGGGAAATGCAAATTAAAACAAGATATCACTATACACATATTAGAATGGTCTAAATCCAGAACACTAAAAACACCAAATGCTGCCAAGGATGTAGAGCAACAGGAACTCTCATTCACTGCTGGTGGGAATGCAAAATGGTATAGTCACTTTGGAAGATAGTATGGTGATCCAGCAATCATGCTCCTTGGGCATTTACCTGAAGGAACTGAAAACATGTCCACACAAAAACTTGCACACAGATGGTATAAACTTATAGTATTTGTATTTAAAATTGCCAAAACATGGAAGCAACCAAAATGTCCTTCAGTAAGTAAATGGAAAAATAAACTATGGTATATCCAAACAATGAAATATTATTTAATGCTAAAAAAGAAATTAGCTATCAAGCCATAAAAAGACATGATGAAAACTTAAATGCACACTTCTAAGTGAAAGAAACCAATCTGAAAAGGCTACCTCCTGTGATTCCAACTATGTGACATAATGGAAAAGGCAAAACTATGGAGATAGTAAAAAGATCAGTGGTTGCCAGGGAAGGGAGGGATGACTAGGTGGAGCACAAAGGATTTTTAGGGCAGTGAAACTACTTTGTATGTTACTGTAACAATGGATATGTATCATTTGTCCAAACCCACAGAATATACAATACCCAAAGTGAAACCTATGGACTTCATGTGATGATAATGTATATGTAGGCTTATCAATTACAACAAATATATCATTCTGGTGGGGGATGCTGATAATGGGAGAGGCAATGCATGTGTAGGGGTAGAGGGTACATGGGAAACCTATAACTTCCAATTTTGTTATGGACCTAAAATTGCTCTAAAAATAGTCTATTAAAAAGAAAGAGACTCAAGATATACATTCTTGTTTGATTTAGCTTAAGAAGAGGTGTACATAGTATTAACATCAGAAGAAGTAATGCCTATGTGAGGAGGATTAACAGTTCAAACCATCACCACCACCTGTTCACTGAACAATTGATTACTGAGAGTCAGATACTGTGGATAGTTGCTTTACCCTATTTTGAGGAAGTAGGGGCTCACAGAGATTAAGTAATTTGTCTTAAGACATACAGCTAATAAAGAGTAGAAACAGATTACATTCCTAGAAAGCAAATATGAACTTAAAAAAAATAATAATACTGGGAAGCAATTTCCTTGAAGTATTCATATGGTCCCCAGAGATGTGCAAGAAATACTGGTTTGGTAACACTGGTGAAAATAGGTAAAACTATATCAGTCACTGCCATGCTTAACTTAGAAGATTTGATTTTAAGTCAGTCAAGCAATAAATATAAAGTTCTTCAACTATTGCAGTTATTTTCCTTGGGGAATCCAAAATTCTAAATTGTAACCTGTCTTGTTAATTTAGTTTTTACACTATGATATACTCTGAAGATTAAACCCACATATTCAACACAATTCATTATTACATAATACTTTTTTTAAAATTATTTTTAGGGAGTAGTATTAAAATAGTTTTACTTATCAAATTAAATGTTTAAACTAAAATAAATATTATTCGGTAAATAAATGACAATTCTTGTTAGCTGTTTGATTTAATCTTTTTTTTTTGGGTCTAGTTCAATTTTTTAAGTCATTCTATTATTAAGAACCATTCTTTTAGAAATGATATTTTTCTATATACCTGAAATCTTTATTTGGAAAGAAAGATCCATTATCCGCCTTTAACAGAGAATTTTTTTCTGGTCTTATTAATATCAATTTTGAAACTACAATGGAAAATTATCGTGTTTATTTTTAGTTAATCTGGTTAAGGATATTTAAGAAGACATTGCATGTTTTTGAGACAACTCAGCAGACACAGGATGTGCTCCCTCTGCTGGCTTTGCAGTAGTTCTTTTTAGATATTTCTTACACCTTGAGGTGATATACAAAATCCTTTTTTTCCAATAAAATAACTAGAGAAGGGTGGCACATCCCATCATAACGTATTGGGTGGCCTTTCATCAAAGCAGATTTAGCAAGAGTCTATTAAACCAATCGCAGTAGACTTTCCCCTTTCTTATTCTGAATTATTTTCTTGTATTTTAACATCTCCCTTTCTCACATGGGGTGGAGGCGGGAAAGGTAAAAGCTTCATACAAAGAAAAAGAAGAGGGACTAGTTTATTTCACTAAATAAAAACACTGAAGCATGCAGTTTAGCACACCTGAGTTCACCAAAAAAGCTGATATTAAATGTAAAACATAACTGGTAAATTCAAATCTCTTTTATCTAGTTGAGGAAACCACTGTTTCAGTAAAAAGGACAACTTATGTATTAATGCTTTTTCAAGTCCCAAAGGGAATTGAAGGTTAGAAAGTCATACACAATATTCTTTCATTAGAAGTTATACTTTTTAATCCTAGAATTTTAAGTCATTTGCAAAATAAAATATATTTTAAAACAGTATCTAGAGTAGGTTATTTAAATAAAAGCTTTAACTCTGCCTGATTAAATATCTAAAGCTATTAATTTTAATTATTTTGCCAAGTGTCATTAGATGAATGTCATGAGCATGGTTAAGAAGATGTCCTGTGATTGACTGATTGAGACATCCCTGAAAGGCTTCTAGGGAGAACATGACAATCTATCTTCTTGACTATCAGTAAAATACAAGATGAAAAGGACTTTCAACTCAAAGCACAGTTGCTAATTGTATAATGAGTACAGTAGATTACTACAGAGAACTAACTGTGGACTGGCATGTTAATTTCAGTACAAATAGAGAAAAGTGAATAAATGGAAGGGTAAATAATCTTTCTACACAGAGCTGAATTACTGCATTAAACTACTGGCTGTCACACACATGCTGTTCTAATTGCCTGGTCAAAGCAGCCTGCATACCATTCCTGTGAACCTCCTACAAATGACAAACTTGGCCTCACAATGAGAAAAGGAGGGGCACATTGCAATAAACACAAGTTCCATGAACTATATCAAACAAAGCAGCTGGTGCAATGATTTCAACTCCAGCTACAAAAAACTTTTCAACCTGATGTATACACAGAAAGGCAAAATTTCCAACTTAAAAAAAAAAAACAACACTGATAATTTCAGCTACCAAACTTCCATATCTTTTCATTCAATAAGCTTCTCATTAGCAAAAGGATACTTTTTTGTTTTGCCAACAAAGTATTATAACATACTTTGTATTAGCCTTTTGGGCAGACAACCAAGGCTTAGGTCTTACACAGAATAGCAATATAAGGTCTGCACAATAAATTCACATAAACAAAACCAGATCCGATTCTTTACTTTCAGAACACACCTTTCTGAATCAATCAAATGCTGATTGTATGTAAAGAAGTTTGCTAGGTTATACCTAAGACAAAGCTCTTACTTTGCAGGAACTAAATCCAGGGCCTCCTTTGGGCTTTGTTCGACAAAGAACTCCTCAGTACAATTGAAAAGAAGGTGCTGAGTTTTGTTCTCTTTTGGACAATGAGGTCCAAGTCTCCCCTTAACTTGCTCTGTCACTTATGGCCCTTACTACCATATCTCCATGATCACTGAGCAGAGTCTAAATATTTCTGATACAACTTAACTATCTCAAAGACACAACAAAGATGTTCTCCACAGGGTTATTACTAGTGAAATGTCCGAACAGTTGACATGTTCAATGAAAAAAATGATTAAAGTATCGCACAACCATATAGCCTGACTTATTATATCATCATTAGGAATATTTTCAAAGACTTATTTTTGCTATAAAATTGCATTATTATAATTATATTGATTATATTGCAATATGATCTTTAAGAGACATTATTAGCACTGTCATATTAAAATGGATGAATGCTCATGATATGTTACATCAAATAATGCAGGATACAAAACTAGAATTCCAATCATGTAAAATATACATGCATAACAAATGAGATACATTAAAATGTATTAAAATGTTCAGGTAAGCACTCTATGGGCAATTAAGCATTATCTCAATTAACCAACAAACTTTTGAGGTAGTTATTATCTACATTTATAGTAGGAGAAACTAAGGCTCATGGAAGTTAGAAAATTTGCTCAGAGTCTCAAAGCTAAAAAGTACCAGAGTCACTTACGAGTCTATTTGGACTGCAAAGTCTGAACGCTTTCCTCTCTGCACATGGGAAAATTCCAGAAATGAGATAGGTTTGCAACTAGACCTTGAAGTGAGTACATGCTAAGGGGAGTTTGTTGTGTCCAGAAGAGCAAGATAAGAAAATATAGGGTTGAGCATACTGGGGTCACTATAAAGAAGTTTAGGTTTGAGGCAGATAACACAGATCCACAGAAGAGCAGAAGAAGAATAGTTATAGAAGATGAACCTGAAACTGTATTAAGTATTGAGGCAGCTAGTTATGAGGTGAATGAAAGTTGTAGACAGATCCAAGTCTATGATTACAGAGTAAACTATGTGTTGTTGTTTTAAGGAAAATGACAGGGCACGAGTAAGAAATAAGCAAACAGGTGGTAGCACCAAGAATGGAAAAGAAATAAAACCCAGTGAAAAAAAGCAAAAACTTGGTTATAAAAAGATGTGAGTTCTATCCTGGCTATATAACCTTAAGAGAAATAGCTTTCTCATTTGGTTATATCCTTAAGTTATCATATTCTTATTCAAATTATTATTTTTACCTTATTTCAGATACTGCTAGAACCTTAGCAGTTTTTTATTCCATTTATTGCCCTTCATCCTTATGTTATTGTTGCCATCCATTCTGGCTCAATGTCTATTTCAAATTCCAGAAGACGGTGGAATTGTTAGGTTTCACATTCAATATTTACTTAAATTAGGTCTCAATTTTATTTCGTCCCTTTGTTCATTTCCTATAGCAACATTTTTGACGGCATTTTTCTCCTTCTGCCTGGAGAGACGTAGAGACAGAGAGAGGGAGGGAGGGAGGGAGGGAGAGAGGGAGCAAACATGCTCTTTAATGCAGACAGACTCCCTTGTTGTTTTGTTTTCATGAAAACCCCTTCTCATCTTTATTTTTGAAACATATTTCCCTGTTGTTTGAATTAACTTGACAATTACTTACTGCCTCGTTAAAGATGCCATCCTCCTGCCTTCTAGATTTCATTGTTTCTGTTGAACAATCCACTGTTTAGTCTTAGTATTGCTTCGTTCAATGAAATCTATTTCTCTGAATACTTTAGTTTTCAGTAGCTTTAATATGCTTGTTAACCAGTTCTCTATGTTGCCACAGAATCCATTTTACTATGATAAGCACTGGTGTGGATTTCTCAGTATTTAATATTCACCTTTATCCCAACAGCCCCCCCCACTCCAGTAATCACCATTTATTCTGTTGTATCCACAGTTTTTGTTTATTTTATTAGTTCATTTGTTACTTAATTCATAAAGATATATGTACCCCTGTGTTCATTACAGCATTACAATAGCCAAGACATAGAAACAACCTAAGTATCCACTGACAGATGAATGAATAAAGAAGATATGGTATATATATACAATGGAGTATTACTCAGCCATAAGAAAGATGAAATATTATCATTTGCAATACTTGGATTTTGAGAGTATTATGCTAAGGTAAATAAGTCAGACAGAAAAGGCCAACATCTGTATGATTTCACTCACATGTGGAATATCAAACAGAAAAAGATAAAATCTTGAAGACAGCTAAAAGGAAAAAATCTTGCCAAAAAACCAAAATAAGAAATACAGCAAACCTTCACATTTGAAACTATGAAAGCCAAAAGCAAATGGAACAAAACTTTTAAAGTGCTTAAAAGAAAAACAAACTGTCGAGCTATAATTTTAAATCCAGGAAGTTTTCTTTTTCCAGATAAAGCTATAATAGATGTCGCCATACCAAAATTTTAATAAGTGTCTGATTATGTCTTCAAAAAATATTACTTAGAATTACTAGGTAAACAGCTAGAATATATTTTTAAGATTATTTTGATACCTATTGCTTCCTAGAAAGAAATGTTATACTCTTTCGAGGGTAATATATAAGTGCAAATTCTTGTAAATACTAGGTTACATCATTACAAAATCAAACCTACCAATAGAATAGTGATTAATGTTAACTAATTTCTATTATTATTAGTGATGCTGAATGCTTTTGTTTCTTGTATTTATTGGGCATTTGATTTTTTTTTTTAAGTTTCATGTTCATATTCCTAACCAGGTTTTCTGTTGTACATTTGTCTTTTATTTAATAAGGGAGATCTCATTATATATTAGCAAGAGTAAGAGTAAGCTTTTGCCATATATGTTACTAATATTTCTTTCCAATTTGTTATTTATTCTTCAATGTTTATGGTAGAAGTTTCTCTCCCAAGCATTCAAAAATGTGTATGTTGTCAAGTTCTTCAGACTTTTTCTTATTGGTTTTTTCTTTGGTATTAAATTTATAATGGTCTTTTTCCACCCTAAGGTTAAGTATCCCCTTATATTTTCCTTTATTTTAAAAAATTTTTTAACTTCATTTTTAAAAAAATATTAGCTCCCAAATTTATGTTTTAGATGACATGGGAAAATTTCTTGAGTGACACTAGCTAGAGAAGCTCACTCAAGAAGAAATGTATAACATGAATGGCCTTACAGCTATACAAGAATGGGGTTCACTAAAAACAACATAGAAATAAAAAACAAAACAAAACAAAAAATTTATCTTTGAATAAAATTCAAGGCTCTTGTGGCTTCCCTGGTGTGATAATTAATTTTATATTCCACTTGCCTGGGCTTCTTTTTTTACTTGAGGTATAACTGACATATGACATGAGTTTCTTTATCCATGCATCCACTGATGGACTCTTACGTTGTTATTGTATCTTGGCTACTGAAAATAATGCCACAATGAACATGGGAGTTCACATATCTTATCATATAAAATATGTATAATGTATTATTTAAAATATATTTTAAGAATTAAGAATGAATAAAGGCTTTCTCATATACACCCACAAAAAAAAGGTGAAAAAATCTCTCAGCAGATCTATATAACAAGAATGTTAAAGCAAGTTCTTCAAGCAGAAGAAATCTGATACTACATAGAAACTTGAATCTAACATAGAAGAACACTAAATACAGAATACTTTAAGGTAAATATAAACTTAACATTTTCCTTATTTGTATTTTCTCTAATAGGTTACTTCTTAAAACAAAATTTAGAGCAATGTATTATGTTTATAACACATGCAAAAGTAAAAGATATGACAAAAACTCATGCTCCTACTGGAAATGCATAAGGTTGCTCAGAAAATTCTAATGTGACTTGGTCAGGTCACGTGTCTCCTAAATATTAAGGATGAGGTTCAGACCTCAGTTTGTCTGAGCCTGACTTTCATTGGCCTTGTTTATTCTCTTGTAAACTTAGAAAGCAGGTATATGAGGGGTCTGCAGTTAGCTTTAAAGACAATTTTGCATATCTTTTGCAAATAAGTAAAATCAACTTTGCTACCAGAATCAACTTTGCTACTATCTTTTTTAATTTCTCAGTTTGCAGTTTACTAAGGGAAAAGGTGTTTGGTATTACTTTTCAAGAAATCTTTAATGGTAGAAAGGGCTTTCAGAGGTGAGCTGGTCAAACACTCTAAATTGAGGAAGATGTAATCTTTTGGGTAGTTTTTATTAAGAAAACCTACCTGAAGAAGGAGCTATGTGTGTATGTGTGAAATGTATTTTAAAGTAGATGTTCCCCTTTTCATTCAACATTAATTAGTTGGTCTGATTGTCGCTCTATATCCTTACCAACACATATTAACACATCATGCTTTTTTTTACTTAACGATTAAGTTACAAGTATTTTTTCATATGTTTATTGACCGGTTAATCTGGATTACACTTCTGTAAAGTGCCCAATTTTTGCTTATTTACCTACAGGGTTGTTTTTGTTTTGTTTTTGTTTTTTCTTTTTTTTGGGGGGGTGTCTTTAAAAAAATTAATATGTAGATAATCTTTATATATTTTAGATATGATTCTTACTTTAGTCACTGTGTGAGAGACTACAATCAACTACAACCTAAGTGCTGTGTTGTTTCAGTGATATTAGATTCAAATGAATACTTTAAGAGTAGGGTAAGAACAAGGAAGATATTTATTTTATTACAGCCACATTTAAAGTGTTTGTTAATATTTAGTAACAAAAAAACAGATAATGTAGAAGTAAAGGCAAATGGTAAAATCAGAACTGCTATCCTACCCTTCCCAGGATCCAGAGGTCAAAAATGTGTACCATCAGTTTACAGGACAACTGTTAGCTTGGGCAACATCAGATCAGGAGTCAGAAAGAGGGCCACCCACCTGCAATAGTTTTTAGACATATCCTGATGGAAACATTTCAGAAAATGTTTTAAAACTTGTAGTTTTAAAGAGGATGAGTAAAGAAGCCTGATAGAATGCTAATTTTCTGAAGATGAGAGTTCAGATAGAACTGAAATAGCTAGCCAGACCCAAGACTAAAGATCTGGGTCCTACTGACTTCCCAGTTCCTCCACAGTCTATTCAGTAAATGTCAAACAAGATGGGCAAGGAAAACAAATGCGTCTCTGATGAGAGTCAAGGTCATCCTCACTGAAAATACATCTAATCAGAAGGCATTAAAACAATTCCATACAAGCAGAAAATACCTTGATTTAGAGTGTTTCATGCTCTCTTCATAAAAAAAAGGAAAAAGCCAAGTCACCTAGTTACACTTCATATTGGAATTCTACATGGAATATATGAAATCTATCCACAATAAATGGAAGCCAGGCCAAGATCCCACAGTAGGGTAAAAAGAAAGCTGCAAATTGGAATTTATTTGTTGACACATTAACTTCAACCTTATTCTGTTTTCATACTGTTGAGGTCAGTAAATTAATTCTTTACTTCCATAATACCTTAGGTCAGACAAGCTTTAGTTGCAATGGGACATCACCTTCTGAACCTATGAAGCAGATATGCAGTTGTCTGAGGAAAATCACTTGGGAAAAAAGGCAATAAATAAAAGCTTAGAATATAGACCACCACACATTCAAATTGTAGTTCACTAAGCTATCCAGAGATGATTTTTAAAAAACAATATATTTTTTAGAAATGTAATATAATACATAAAATTTGGTGTAATGTTTACCTAAAACTTTCTTAATATATCATACAGATATCTAGGTCCTACAAACCCTATCCAAAATTTATAACTAGGGCTAAAGACCTAGGTTTTCTAATTCACATACACTGTTATCTTTCAAAAGTATGCCATGTGACTATGTGCTCTTAAGTCTAAATTTCAGTAGGAGGCACAAACAGAGAAAGAACAGACAGCCTTGTTCCTAAATTTGATGGTATTTCTGGGATACTGGCTAAAGGAAGGCTTACACAACTGAAATAACCTGAAGACAGTTTCCATTCTGGTAGTAAATGTGCTCTTCTAAATGGAGTAACAACTTGAGGAGGGCAAACAATGCCCTAGGGAATGTTGGGTAACCCCCTTTAAGCCTGAAAAGCAGTATCTTCCCTGTCTTTCCTACAAGGAGCCTGCATGAACTACAGAGAAACAAAAGCAAGGCTCCACAGCAAGGGCAGCTCAGATTAGATCAGTTTTGTTCCTACCTGTGGCTGAGGGCTCCCTGAGATGTGCGGAGTCAGAGTTTTCTACTCACCCTACCATGGCTCCCATCCTCCTAAGATACCCGGATTGGTTTCAAAGCCTCCGCTGAGATCATCAGCCTTTTGTGCAAATATTAATATTTTATACCTACCAAGGCAGCCAGCCGTGAAAAACAGTTTTTCTTCAAAATTGTGCTTTGATTCCTTGCTGCTCTATCTGAGCTACTGAAAGCTAGATATGTTACACACACACTGCTGGGTTTTTCAAGCCTTAGTACATTTATTAATATTTTATAGACTTAATTCCACGACAGCTAAACAATATATTCTATTTAAAATGCTCTATTAAAAAGAGGTACACTTAAAAGGGCAAGTTGATGCCTAAAATATACTTACAAAAGGAAAAGTTAACCTTGAGGAAAAAAAGGTATCTCCATATGCTATTCAAAGCTCCTTGGCTTTTTTGAGAAAGACCTTAAAGAGTCCATGAAAACTCAGCATGGGGTTTCTGAATAAGGGCTGAATGTGAACCAATCACTTATAAACAATGAAGCATTTAAAAGACTTGCCAAATTTATTTATATAAGAAATAATTAAAAAGTAGGATATGGAAAAAAAAACATTATAATCTACTCTCTTAATGTTAGTGTCCATTTAACGATACCATTTTCTTACGCTCACTGTTCATCAGCTATCACTAGAGACCATGTCCCTAGAGCCCTGTAGGCTTTTGAAGGGTTCTCTTTTGGGAGTGGGGAAAATATTTATGAAATGAGATAGAAATTTACTTAGTTTCAAAAGAAAATGGGTCAATATATCCAGTACTTATTTAATAAGCAGTAATCAATTTAAAAACTTGGACACAGCATTCCATCTGTAAGAGAAAAAACAAGCTAATGTGCATGCAGAAACTGAAATTAAATTCCTTCCCAAACAGAACACCCATATTTGAGATGTCTAGATTTATACACACACATACACAAACGCACACAAAGTTAGAATATGTTATTATAATATAAAGAGCCATAATGCCTACATATGGTAGATGGGAGAGGTCCAATGTCAGATTTTTAAAAGCATTTTAGCTTGTCCAAAGAGAGATCTTAAAACAATACAAATAATAAATGCTTATATAATCTATGATGTGAAGCTGAGTAAGCACACTCTGAGTCCTTACATTGTTACCGAGGAGCTGCTAATGTCTTCTGTAGGTAAACAAAGCCCCCAATTACAGTGCTAAAACAGGGTGCAAAAGTTGTTTTGGGCCTTGAGAAGTAGAATTCATAAGAAAAATTATAAAAATAATGTATTAAGTATAAAATTACCCAGTATAAACTGGACATATGAGTGTTTAGGAGACAGAGAAATTAAGAATCTTCCATGATGAATTAGATTTTGGAGTGGATCTGGAAAATGATTTGTTAGTAATTTGTAATTTAAATATGTCGCATCTTAAAAAATTATGTTCTGTCTTATAAGCTTTGAGATATACATAATTCACATACTATACAGTTAATTTAAAGTACAACCTCCTCTCTCTCACTGACCCCCAGCACTAAGAAACCATCCATCCACTTTTGTTGCCGTAGATCTGCCTATTATAGACATTTCATATAAATAGAATCATACAACGTATGGTCTATTGAGACGGACTTCTTTCAAGTAACAATGTTTTTATAGGTCATCCATGTTGTAGCATGGATGACCTTTACTCCTTTTTATGGCTGGATAATATTCCCTATGTGGGTAAGACTGGCTAAAAGATGAGTAAGCAAGTTATTTGACAGACTCATCTTCTCTTTATAGGCTAATGTTTTATAGTCATAAATTCTACTAATTCAGCATAACTGCAATATTAATTCAAGTTTCAAAAAAGAAAAGCATTCAGAGAAATTCTCTTCCTCATTTGATATGTATGACATGCCATTTTTCTTCCCTCACTTGGATATTTTTACTACTAAAAGGTGATTTAAAAAAAAGGCACTGCTTCTAATTAAGAAGTAAAAGCAGCATAAGTAATTATGAAAAATGTACTGATGTGACCAAAAAAAGACCTTTGCCTCTTCCTAGAGATGTCCACTCCTAAAAGTATGTGACTTGTGAATTTTTGGAGGGAAGAACTTTTTTTAATGCTTGTTATGTTGACAGCATCTTAATTAACATCCCCGAGTCAGAAAAATGAAATAATTCTAGAGCAAAGGAATGTAATAAGTGGGTCCAAAATTAAAATGTATTAAATTCAACATTGATATCTGAGAAGAGCATCTTTCAGATGATGATGTGACATGTGACCACATTCCAGATATACTAAAAGATTCAACTAAAGGAGAGATAATGAATAATATATATGTAGTTTTTATTGAAGTGAAATTCACATAAAATCAAGCATTTTAAAGTGAACAATTTAGTGGCATTTAGTACAGTTACAATGTTGTGCAATGACAACCTCTATCCAGTTCCAAACCATTTTTATCACCCCAAAAGGAAACTGTCCTGTTAAGTGAGTTGGTTGTTCACCATTCCTACTCTCTGCTGCCCTTGCTAACCACCACCATGAGTCCTATCTTTATGGATTTACCTATTCTGTATATTCATATAAATGGAATCAGATACTATGTGATGTCTCCAAGTTCCTTTCATTTAGCATAAATGTTTTTGCAGTTAGTCCACCTTACAACATGAATCCATACTTTATTCCTTTTTATGGCTGAAAATATTCTACAGTATAGATACACCACAATTTGTTTATCCAATGGCAGACATGTGAACAGTTTCCACCTTTGGACTACTGTGAATAATGCTGCTATGAACATGAATGGACATGTACTGGGTTTGAGTACCTGTTTTTTTCAATTCTTTGGGGTGTATATATTTCAAAGTAGAATTGTTGGGTTAAATAATAAATCCCTGAAGAAATACTAACTACAGTGGTTTCTATAATTGGCCAATGTCATTAATCTGACTTCTTAATAATGGAGTAGCTTAAATACTGAAAGTGTTAGAGACCAAACTGAGTAAGCAAGTATAAATACCACTTAAATTACTTGAAATCTTGTTAAAAGCTACCTTTTTGGAATCATTTCTGGTTTTTCCAGACAAGTAATGACATAAGAGATTTCTTGTGTAAGAAACTGCTCTTACACTCGGATTATGGGCACCTTACAGAAAGCACATTCTGGATTCGTCTTTAGAAAAATTAGTGTTCAATTCTTTTTTTAAACTACAAAAACTTCCACACTATTATTAAAAATACCTTTAAAACTGTTAGCAATACCTCAATCAGACCAACTAATGTTCAATGAAAAGGGGAACATCTACCTTAAAATATATTTCACAAATATATGCATAGCTCCTTCTTCAGGTCAGTTTCCTAAATAAAAACTACCCAAAAGATTACATCTTCCTCAATTTAGAGTGTTTGACCAGCTCACCTCTGAAAGCCCCTTCTACTATTAATGATTTCTTGAAAAGTATCACCAAACACCTTTTCCCTTAGTAAACTGCAAACTGAGAAATTAAAAAAGATAGTACATTCTGGTAGCAAAGTTGATTTTACTTATTTGCAAAAGATATGCAAAATTGTCTTTAAAGCTAACTGCAGACCCCTCATATACCTGCTTCCTAAGTTTACAAGAGAATAAACAAGGCCAATGAAAGTCAGGCTCAAACTGAGGTCTGAAGCTCATCCTTAATACTCAGGAGATATGTGACCTAACCAAGTCACATTTGAATTCTCTGAGCCTATGTCTTCATTTGAGAGAAAAGGACAGGGGGATGGGTGTTGAGGGGGTTGTAATGATTAAACAAGAGAACTTTATAAAACTTTAAGTAAAGTGCATGGAACATAAAGCAAACTCACCAAATGGTAGCTGTTGTTATTAAAAGAGCTGTAAAACAAAGAGCTGACATGTTTCTGTTGCAGAGATTAGGTAGAAATAACTGCATTTATAAATAGCATCTCCAGAAAGATTCAGAAACAGCACCAAACAAGATGGCATTGCAGTAACACTAAAAGCATGATCACGCTTACTGTTGGTGAAATAAAAGGCATTTTCTCTCTTTTAAAAACCTTCTTGCCTACTCTGAACAAAGGAAAAACATAGTAGATGCTGATTTTAGAAAAGCAGGCTATGGTTTATGGTAGAGTTTCTCAAACTTTAATGTGCATTCACATAATTTGGGAGTCTTGTTAAAACACAGATTCTGATTTAATATTTGGTAGATCTGGGGCAGGGCCCGAGATTCTGCATTTCTAACAAGTTTCTAGGTGATGAGGCTGCTGCTAACAAGAAAAAAAACTACATTACCAACAGGAAGACATAACTGAGAACTTTCTAAGTTATAAGCTAGGGAATCACTAATTCATATGAAGAAGATAAGCATATAGCTATGAAAAGCATGGTCTATCGTTCCTCCTTGCCACCTCTCTCACTTCCACCTTTTAAAAAAGGGCACAAAAGCAGACTTAATGCTCAGTAGCTTTCACAGACAAATCATTAATCTTCTCCACATTACTTATCACTGCAGCTTGGATAATGTTTGCTCTAATCTAACAGATTTTCATTTCAAAACCAATTGTAAATCTCAGCAGGGTGCTGTATACAACTTTAATGAAAGCTTCTTACCCAAGACTCCTCTAATACGTGATTGTTCAGAATTGCTGAATTTTACTGGTGGAGGTTGTTGAATGAAGCAAGGGAAAGGTTAACAAAGATACAGAATTTAAAAACTGAAACTCACTCCCTCCTTTATCTTTTCTATTCATATAAGTATAGAATACTAATAAATACAACCTAACTGATGACAGGATTTATGTTCACCTGTGATACCTAAGCCAGCTCTATGTAAATCCTTTATGGACCCTTTTACATTGCATCCTGTAGCTCCTTACAATTAATGCAGAGCAAGGGAGTAGCTCTGTAAACTTGCTGACAGCTGTTTAATGGGAGAGGTGAAAAGTAGTGGACATATCCTGGCAGTGTGCTTAATGGATACACAAACACCAAAGCCATCAGATGGAAGTGATTGTGGCAGAAAATTAACTTAAGAGATACAAACCTCATTTGGCAAGAAGACCCGCAGCAAGCTGGACAATAGCAGACTGTATAATGGAGAAAGGGGCAAAATAAGATGTGTTTTCTAAATTCCTCTTTAAGAAAGAAGCATTAACAATTCTTTTTTTCACATATAACTGTGTAGCTTTCCTGCATTAATATTAAGCCTGTAGTTGCTTCCTCATTGGAAAGCAAATACTATTATTTAATTATAAATAATGCAATGGACAAGTGTATGTTAGAAATTTGTTAATAACAAAATGTCACTACAACATAATATTCTATGAGGTAATCTGGAACATGTTTTTATCATCAATTGATTTTATCTTTTTAATTTTTTCCATTACTGTGACATTCAGGTCAGAGAACGGGAAAAAACTAGTATGTCTTGGATTATAAATGGTGAAGCCCTGATAAGAATATAATGAATATACACATTATCTTCCAATTTTCACAACTACCCTCAGGATAGGTACAACAATCCTTATTCTTACCTATGAAAAAACAGAGACATAGATAATCTGACTACCTCACAGAGCAATTAGATAACAGGGCTCTGATTTGACCATTAGTCTGTCTACATCTAAAATCTATGCCATATAAGACATTCTACAATCAAACAGTAAAGGCTATTATGAGAAAACCAAAAATGGTGTGTTGATATTAATGTTCAATATGTCCTTTATTAACAGATAAGACTATTTAAACATAAAAAGCAAAACCAAATAAGTATTAAAAAAAAACATGATTTTTTTTTAAAAGACAGCCTTTTAGTCTAACACAAAAAACACAAGCATAAAAGTAACTACTGATAAATTTGATCACCTTAAAAAACATTTTCTGCATTTCAACACATGACATAAATGGCCAAATGACAAATAATTGTGGATCAGCATCTGGAGCAGATTTAATTTTTGTGATGTGCCTTCTATACCTGTTTAAAATTTTGCAGAGTATATACTTCCTGTTCAAAAAAATAAATGTTGAGATTTAAAATTAAGAATATACGCTTTGAAAAGGTAGTGAAAACAACTGAAATAGCTTAATTATAACCATTTATGATGTGCTACAAAATGTAATATTTTATTTTCAGCTTTACTGAGATATAATTGACATAAAACACCGTGCAAGTTTAAGGTGTACAACTGTCGATTTGATATTTATATATTAAAAAATGATTATCACCACTGCATTAGCTAACATCTCCATCTTGCCACATAATTACCATTTCTTTTGTGCGGTGAGAACATTTAAGATCTACTGTCTTAGCAATATTTACATAATAGAGTATTATTATTAGCTATAATCACCATGCTGTACATTAGATCCCCAGAACCTGTTAATCTTATAACTGAAATTTTATACCTTTTGTCCAGTAGCTTCCCATTTCTCCTACCAGCTGGTAATCACCACTCCACTCTTCTTTCTCCCGAGTTTGGCTTTTTTAGATTCTACATTTAAATGACATCATACACTTTGTTTTATTTCACTTAACAAGATGTAATAGTTTAAAGTTCTTTATTTCAAAATCCAAACTAAAATGTTTTCTTATTAAGATATTAAAGAAATGTATAAATGCCAGTAGATCTCTTTTATAATAAACATTATGGATGGTGATGCTAAAAAGCACCTTATAGACCGTTCTACTATGTTTTAATTATTTAGGAGACAGATTACAAATGACATTATCTAACCAATCTTATTTTGAAAGTTACATACAAACAAGTTAAATTCACATTCTATTGAGATAACTGGCTTTTAAGCAATGGCAGTCCACCAAAGACTGCAAAAGGGAGCTGACCCTAAAAGTCTGCCAAAGGTGGAGTGGTAGGGTGAAATAAATAATTATAATTAGTTTTCCAGGAACCTAGAAAATGCACACTTTTGAGAATAAAGGAATAGACTTAGGGTGGGGGTGGGAGAACAAAATCCAAAACCAGAGATCCAAGAAGACTGACATGAATGTTTTCTGTCATTTGAGAAAACTGACTCAGTTAACACCTATTTCCATAAAGGAAACAGCACAGATGAAACAAACAAACAAACGAACATATCTTTGACTAAGAAAGTAAAAGTTCCTTACAAGACAGAAATAGACATATAGAAATGTATGGTTCTTTTTCTACAAGAGGGGTATCCCTCTTCATTGAGACACAAACACCATATCTCACTCTACCTCTGCTTTTCAAGTATCAAAACAGAAATCCTAAAATGTATATTTACTTTGAGAACATCATTTACTTTGTAATTTAATACTCACAAAATGAAAAGATGGGTTCTGCTGAAAGGCCTTCAGAAAAAAATATGAACAATGGTTTAGTGGAACTAAGCCGATCAAGCTTTCAGACTTTATTTTTAAAATACTGAGCTACCTCAGGAATACATGGCCCACTGGGCACACTATTACCTAGTTTCAACTACCAGTTGAAGTCATTGTGGAATGCAAAGGAGGTGCTTCTAATTGAATGCCAAACAATCCCTGCCCAGATTTCCCCACAGTGGTTCTTCCTCATGTGCTTTATCCCAAGGCCTCCTCCTGCCTCTCTTTGAACTGTGAATTATCTTTTGGCTGGTGTTTCTCAAAGTGACCAATTCCCTGGGAGAAACGATAACGAAGTTGATCCTGTAGTCAAAAAGCCATTCTCTCACTTCCTGTGGCTTTGGATACCTGACACAAAACCCAAACTTTAAAATGCCTATAAGCCTTTTACTCTTTCACTGGTGGCCTTTAAAAATGAAATCTTGTCAGGTATCAATGTATTCCTAACCACTTCTCAATCTGATGAACTTGACCATATGGCAAGAAATGCCAGGTTAGAAAAGTTAAGACAGTTAAAAATAAAACACAAAAAAACCCTCTACCTCCTCTCTTCTAAATACAGTGTGGAGGCCACCTCCCCCTTGTGTCCCCTTCTCCCAGATGTCTTGAGTCTGGTTTATGAATACAGTGTTTCCAGAGATCTTTAAAACCAGTTCTCAGAAGATAATTAAAGATATATATCAACAGTAATCCTGTATTAAAATTTTTAAAAAATCATGTTCATTTAAAGGATTTTTTTCAGTCCATGAAATACCATTTCATCTGTTATACCTGTAACTATTTTAGTTTATTTGTACCTGTTTTTAAAAATAATTTTCACTGGATAAATTAAGAATGGAGATTTCAGCTGTTGAAAATTTACAAGGAGCCTTTTCCTTTTATAAAGCAAGGTTATCCAAGAGGAAAGCACAATAACAAAGTTAACCTCAATGATCATTCATAATTAAGTTTGCAGGTGGAACTCAGTACAGAAATATAACTTTAACTTGGTCTCCAAGTTTTGGCATGGATTTTGTATTTTAGAAACTTTTAATTACTTCCATCATACAAAAATCAAGCAATAATGTGTGTTTAACAGTGTCCCCACATCCCCATGAATCTCTACTGAACAATGGCTCCTTGAAACTAGAATTCCTTAATCTAGATAGTTAAAGGTTAAGTGTAACAATCATATATTGACAGCTATACTACCTGTCACATGCTTTTTACTTTTCTTAATCTCACAACCCACCCCAGGAAGTAAGTTTGATTGCTATTTCACATATGAGCACACTAAAGCCCAAAGTCAGACAGCTAAGTGGATAAACTGGGATGCTAAACCACTTATGTTTGACTCCAAAATCTAACTTCTGAAACCACTACCTTTAGTCTCAGGATTGTATGCAATAGGTGGTCTGCTATTCTACATTACTACTGATGAGTAAATTTGTGACACCTTTAAACATACTACCCCAAATGTATCTAATCATGTTTTATAAATATACAGAAAGTTATAGTGAATAATATGATGATCTACCATCTAGCTTTATTTAATCTTAACATTTCACTGTATTTGTTTCAGAGTCTTAAAAAGAAATAGAATATTACAGGCCAAGTTGAAGTTCTGTGTGTACTGCTTCCCCAATCTCATTCCCTCTCTCTTTCCCAAAGGTAACCATTATCCTAAATTTAGTTCAGGATTTGCATTCCAAGGCATGTTTTTATACTATTTTGACAAGCAAACATAAAAAATATGACTTTCATATGTTTTAAACTTTATATAATGGTATCATACATATACATCATTAAGAAACTTGATTTTCTACTAAGCCATGTTTTTGAGATTTACTCCATGCTGACAATGGCAAACCACAATTAATCTATACACCTGGTGCTAGACAAGTAGCTTGTTTCTAATTTGTCCAGTAACACAAACACTTGTTGTTCCTGTCTCTTTGCACAAGCATTATAGCATTTCCAAGGTATTGACTTAGAAGTAGAATTGCCAAGCCAAAAGGAATGCCGCCTTTACCAAATACTGCCAAATTGCTCATGAAAGAGATATCCAGTTCACACTCATACCAATAACAGGACTCACATATCCTCACCAACACCTGGTACTGTCACAGACATTTTAATTTTTGTCAATATGATGGATGTGAAAGTATCTTTTTCATTTTCTTTCCGTGATTAGTAAAGAGACTGAACATGTTTGCTTAATTACTGGCCACAGTTTAAAAAAAGGAATCAACAGCATAGTTAATTAAGCAACAAAGGTATATATGTAATACAAAATGAATATTAAAGTTTTCCTAAAAGTAAATATTCAATGTTGAATTCTAGACAATAAGAGAAACAGGAAAATATACACTTCTCTTGGCCTTAAATAAAGTATAAGTTTTCATCTATCAGTCTTAGTCATTGTACTGGTAAAAAGCACGTGGTTAAATTAAATTATCAAAGGCATCTTCCAACTAAAAATGTAATTTAAAATAAAGTTAAAACCCTTCTATGGGAAAATCATGTAACTCCATGTATGTATGAATGAATAAATCCAACACACACAACAGCAACCAGCAAATTGCTTAGTATTTAGAAAACCTCAATAAGTATTTTCGGAATATGCAGAATTATACTTGTATCTTTGGGGACCTTAGAGAAAATAGTATTTTGGACCTATGAAGCAAAAAAAGAGACAGATAAGAGGATGGATGTGTACCTAGATACCATCATCTCTGTATCCAAGAGAATAAAAGGAAATGCCTTCTCCTTTTACAAAATAGGGCCCCAGAAGAAAGAGAATTTTAGATAAATGGCAATATGAAAAGAGATAACTGAAGCCAGATGTAAACCACTCACCCCAGTTTTTAAACGTTAAGAACAAAAAATCTCTATTTTACTAATAAGAGATCTGAGTTAATGAACTTTTTTACAGAATTTAGTTTTAAAATGTTTTAAAATTTACAGAAAAGTTGTAAGACTAATATAAGAAACTCATATATCTTTTATAAGAATCACAAATTGTTTAAATTCTGCCAAATTTGCTTCATCATTCATTTTCTCTCTCTGAATACATACATATACATATAGATATACATACATATATATAGGAACTATCTGAGAGTAAACTGAACAAATACTTCTTTTAATAGCAAATATCTAGATGTTAAGCTGCTAGTTATGTATAGGCCTCAAGTCATCAAAACTCCTTACATCTGGCTTGGCAAAGGTATTTTCCCATAAAAAGCAAACTTTTCAATGGCAGGAGTTTAACAATAGCACCTATGCATAACAGGTTAAAAAAGGTAGTGATTTATAAACTTTGCTTTAGATTGAAATCATGTGGGAATCTTTAAAAAATACTTGGCTCCCATCCCAAATGATTAAATTAGTATGAGGTATGACCTAGGCATTGGGATTTTAACAACTATCCAGAGTTTTAGAATGTGCACCAAAATTTTGAAACCAGTTTTAGGGACTAGGCATCTATATACCACTTGAAATACTGGTTCCAGGAAAATATGTTAAAGTTCCAAGCAACTGATAAAAATAAACAAGGGAAATATAAGCAAAGTGCAAACTGAGACAGGCAGAAGCTCTCATCATAGGTTTGAGACGATTGTGTGCTTTCTATGTGCTTTTGGGCTGTGGGATATAAAAAGGCACAGCAAAGCCAGGAAATAGGCAACACACTAACAAGTACAGAAGGCAGTAAGTATTATAGTAAAACTATTTTAAGACTAAAAACAACACAGAATATATTTACTTTGAAGGGTCACAAGAATGATCAATAGTCCAGAAAAAAATAACATTTGAGACAGTCATTAAAGGATTAAAAGACTCTACTGGGCAAGACTGAAGTGAAAGAGTATCCTGAGAAACAGCCTCAGCAAGAACTCTGTGCCACAGAAATGTTAAGCAAATGATCAGTGTTCTAATAAACCCCAAACAGGGTTGAGTGAGATACAGGCTGTAACTCAGATAAACCTTGTATATAGGAATCAATGTAACTCAAATCTGTATTTTAAGGACTAGAGATGATATATTTAACAGTGCCTAGTAAGTAGATAAAGGGAATTTTCTTGCTTCTGAGCCTCCCTTTTTCTCTGGCTTAAAACAAATAAAAAGTTAAATGAATAAAATTCAGAAAATATAGAAAAGTATAATTATGAGAATAAAGTAACCCATAATGATACTACCCAGATAGCCAATGTTGATATTTTAGGTAACTCCTTATCAAAGTTGTCGGTTGAGATATTTTACTCTGTAATACAAAAAAGAATTCTACAGAAACAACCAGGAACCCCTCAGCCGCTCTTTCCAGACTGTATACAAAAGAGGATCAGTTAAAGTTGCAATATGGCCACAGCAGCCACTAGAGGGTGGCCAAGTCTATCAATCTCTCCTACTTTCTCAAAGGCTCTTAATTGACATTCAAGTTAAGATTTCTGGACCCTAAAACTTCATAACATAAGGATTAAAAATTAGCTTCAAAGAAAGGAGAGATTCCATTAAGGCACTGAAGTATTAACAAATAAAATAGCAAATGTGGATGCTCATATATTTTATCAACTGTCTCCTACTTTTTGGGAACAAGATGCAATTTCTCCATTAGGGATGGGATGTTTGTATGATACAGCATGCAGCAGTGTTCTTTTACTGCCTACCTCTCTCCCCCTTTAATGTACTGAAGCATGTTAGGCTAAAAAAAATCTCAATTCTGAATACTTCTACAGAATTTTCCTCAAAGTACTACCATATTCCAACTATCAAATGTCAAAACTTGAGTGTATCTTCTCTTTTATATTTTAAAATTTCATATTATATATAGTTTCACCAAAAAAATGGCTTATGAAATATAGCTATGTACTCCTTAACTGAATATTTTGAATATTTACATAAGATTTTATTTCCCCAGAACCCTGATAAGGTACAATAAAAAAGAATTATGCTAAATATACAATTATTTATAGTGTTTAATCATATTTTAAGTATGCCAGATTTCTAGACTACCAAGTAGACCAATTAATATAAAATAATTGTGCTGCTAATTGTGGAGAATCAAATTACAACCTGAGTCCACAAAGATTATAAAGCAAAATGATAATAGAATCTGGAAAAAAAAAAAACACAAAACGTCATCCAATTTGGTGCTTTATAACACAAGTGCCATAAAGTTAACATCCATATACATTAAAAATAAACCTTGAGAAAATGCAAAAACCATAATGATATCATCGCACACTCAATGGAATGGGTAACAGTTGCAAATATTAACAATACCAAGTGTTGACAAGGATGTGGAGCAACTGGAACTCACATACATTACTGTCGGTATTCAAAATGGCACAGCCACTCTGAAAAACAGTCTGGCAGTTTTTATACAGTGAAGCATATACTTGCCATATTTTATCATACAAACAATCCAGAAATGCTTCTCTTGTGTACTGATGCAAACAAAATATAGCAAATGTCAATACAATGACCTAAACTCAGATGTTCATAGGAGCTTAATTCAAAATAGTCTACAACTGGAAGCAACCCAAATGTCCATCAACTCAACACTGTAAACCCATACAATGGAAAGCAATGAAAAGAAACAAACTACTGAAACATGCAACAACATAAATCAGTCCAAAAGGTATCATGCTGAGTAAAAGAAGTCAGACACTAAATACTGTATAATTCCACTGATGTAAACTTTTAGAAAATACAAAATGATATGATAGTTAACAGAAAGCAGGTCAGTGACTGTGAGGGACCAGAAGTGAAGGAAAAGGATGACTATAAAGAGGTACGAGGAAAACTTTGGGGGTGATGGAAATGTTATATATATAATGATTGGGATGGTGATTACACAAATGTGAACATATGTCAAAACTCATCAAATTATACTCTTAAAATCAATGACTATTATTTTAAATAAATTATATCTCCAAAAAGCTGATTTAAAATTTCATTAAAAACCTACAAAATAAATTGATTCTAATAACACTTAATAGGTCAGGACTTCAATAAATCAGAAGAAAAATGACAAGAGGTAGTCAGAATGAAGGCATATATATAGGAAAATAATTTTTTCCTTTGTATATTTTAAATGACCCATAATAAATGTGTGCACATTCCTATATGTAAAGATCTACATATATAAGACATGCATATGTGTAGGTGGAAATAATTTTATTATTCACAAATGGGTAAGCATTCATTCTCTATTGCTTACTATAGTAAGTCTGGAAATGTATCCTTATCACTGTTCTCACAGTCTTACTGGCCATCCATGAACCCCTCAGACATAAGCCCATCTTTCTCGAAACTGTGCCTCCTAACCCTTAACAAAATACCAATGAGGTAATCCATTCATTTCATCTCTAAGCAGAGGAGTACAGCATGGGAATCACCAAAATGACCTGTTTCCTGTACCCTTATCACCACTAGAATCACTCTTTAGTTTTTAAATGGTGTTCAAGAGTTCCACAACTATTGTACAAGATATGTGGTGAGGGATCCACATTACATATAATCAAATCAATACAGTTTATGGGTACAGAATTTCTTTTGGGGGATATGAAAATATTCTAAAATTAGACTGTGGTGATGGTTGCACAACTCTTGTGAATATACTAAAAACAATTGAATTGTAAACTTTAAACAGGTAAATCTTATGGAATGTGAATTGTATCTCAATGAAGCTGCTTTTTAAATTAAACATCAGCATAGTTTATCATGTTAGTTTAGAACTCCACACTGGAATCTGGTTTTCATTAAGCATGAAGGCATGAGTTAATGATTGGGAAAAAGGCAGGTGTCAGAGGGAGTTTCAGTGACTGACCACTGGGGGAAGAATATGAAGGAATAGAAAAAAGAGCATGTGCTTTGTTTTGGCTCAGGGTTCGGAGAAAAAGCCTCAGGAAAGAATGCTGAAAGATACCCTAAAGGCACTCCAAGTCTGATTTTGAACATCTGTCCTTAGTATAAATTTGTTGCTTTTCCACAAACTATTAACACTCTTTTCCTTCTCCCCTTTCCAATTTCATGATTATCTACTAAAGTATTTCAGCTAATTTACTTCTTCATCTATCAAACTGCCC
This sequence comes from Macroglossus sobrinus, assembly GCA_004027375.1. Lineage (NCBI taxonomy): Eukaryota > Metazoa > Chordata > Mammalia > Chiroptera > Pteropodidae > Macroglossus > Macroglossus sobrinus. The sequence continues at coordinate 81,042 of PVKZ01003732.1, read as the reverse complement.
AGAACTACATAAAATTAGATGAATAACCACAAAATATTAAGAGACATTAAATAACACATTGCCTACATTCCTATTTTTTACAGAAGATGCACAGAAAAAGTGACTTGCTCAAGGTTATCAGCTAAAAAATGAACTAAAGACTAGAACAGACTTATAATCCAATGCTGATTTTATATACTGGCATATATCACCTTTGTTAGAAGTTCACAAAGGGTGTAATTATTTCTTAAAATCATGTAATCATAAAATTCTTTATACATATAAAAAATGTTTTTTTTTTAAATCTATCCCAAAAGAACTATAAAATAGCCAAATATGATAGCAGGTACACCCAATATACCAGTGTTATCACTCACACTCAATTCAATTGGTAAAGGAAGGCATCAAGTTGCAGATTTTATCAGATTGGAGCAATAAATTATAAGTTCATATTCTTTTCAGGGTTCTGAGACAATCACAAACTATTAGATATATAAAGCATAGCCCTATGGGAACATCTATCTTCAAATGTGACCTTGCAATTAGATACTCACCAGCTATCTTTCATATTATGCATACAAAGTATTTAGAGAAAAGTTCAGCTAAATTAACAAACTAAAAAAGAAAAGTTAGAGCTTTTTACAATCGGTCATTACCACATACTCGGGGAAGCTCTAAAAGGCATGAAAAGACTAACAGCTGCAGATGAGAGTAAAAGGAACATGACTGAACCTAAATTAATGTAATCAAAATGATGCTTTATGCAAAAACTTTCAAAATCTAGTTACAGACCTGTATTGAGGCTTTGGGCTCCAGGACAGTCTGTATCATTATGGCCAGTTATCTGACAGACATGAAACGAAGTAAACACCTTTCCTCTACAACATCTTCCCCTTAAATGTTATCATATGTCCTTCAATTGGCCTTTAAAAGTAAACAACAGTTTTTGTGTAAGTACTGGACAAAGTCCTCAAGAAGCTTAAATTTATGCTGACAGTGAAACTATCTGTGGAGTAGAGGAGATGGAGAAAGAGAAAAAAAAAAGGGAGTGGGGTGGAAAGAGGAACAAACAGGGAAAGAGGGAGAATCACACAGTTCCAAACAGAGCTGAGTCCTCATGTTCAAAATATTCATTGTAAACAGAGTCCTGGAACTGGCTGCCCTGAAGGAGGGCTTAAGGCTGAAATAGACAGCTTCTAAGGTTAGAAAATTTCAGAGCTAGTTACTGTGTAGCCCAAAAACTGTGACATACATTTCTTGCTGCTTAAAAACTGTTATTTTACTTGCAATTTTACCTGTTTTACTGAAGATAAAACTAAGCCTGAAAAGATAAACCTTAAAAACAGCTTCCAATTCCTTTAGATATACCAATTTATATCTAATTGATGACTGTAAGTCATATTATCATTACAGTCAGTCTCGGTGTCTCTCTATACTCCACTTTTAGGCTAGTGTTAGTTGCTACTTTAACAAGCTATTTTCTCTAATAATCCTCATTTTGGAACACTTAATTAGATAAGGCAAAGAAAGGGTATGTGAAAAGTATCTATTTGAAACCCTTGCTTTCAGAAAGGCTCCCTAAATCAGTACTTAAGTTTGCTATGCATTATGCACGTGAATCACCTGGGAATCTTGTTAAAATGTTCATTCTGATTTAGCAGAACCAACGTGGGGCCTGGGATTCTGCATTTCCAGCAGCTCCCACGTACTACTATCGTAGCTAGTCCCTGGATTTTTTTTGTAGTAACTAGACCCTAAGTCATACTTCAAGATTTAAAGTTATCTATTCTACCATCTCAAGAGAACTGTTATTTGTGAATACAGTAATTCAATATGGCAATCTACACCACCCACCTTTGTGAGCAACTACTCAAACTGATTTGAGCTACTTCCTCAGTTGTGTTCAAATTTTCTATAAGCCTCTCTAATTGTTGAACCTAAAATTAAAAATATTATTCTGCAGCAGTGCTTACCATCAGGCAAGAAGTAACTGAGCTGCAATAGGGTAACATCATAGTTTTTAATTTTCAGCTGTTACAGAATTGTTCAAGTTAATTATGATCACCTGATTAGTAATTCCCAAATCCTAGGCCATGGATCAGTTGATGAAATTTTTCTGTTAAATAAAAGTAAGGACAATATCAATTTTTCATAAAAGTAAATTCTATACTGTTACATATTATGTTTGTTATAATTTATTTGTAACTGATTTTCTTTTTAAATGTGCAACTGAATAAAAGCTGGCAACCCTATGTTGGTCACTTTCACTTCTCTCTTAAAAAAAATTTTTTTAATAACTTAATGTGATCCAAAGTCTGAGATCCACCAAATTCAAATAACTTCTCTATACCTCTCCCTTCTCTGGGTGGATTATCAATAGGGGTAGAATGTGTATGGGTGTGATTTGTAGCATTTTTTTAAATCCTCCCCTGGTCGTGACTTTATTAACTAATGGAACTGTGCTGACACTCTAAGGTGGGTCTGGACTAAGGTAGGCAGGTTAAGACATTTAGATACACTAGCTGAGCCAGTGCCTAAGGTCCTTGGAACTCTGAAAGCCTGGAATCTATGCCTCTTGTTTCTCCCTATTTTCTGAACAATGCAGAGCTGACAAAATCGTCAAAAAAAAAAAAAATTTCTCATCCTCATAGGCTGAGCACATTTCAGTATTATGCAGAGTTTTGTTTTCTCCTGAGGAGAAGCATGTGGGTACCTTTTGTACTATGTGTTATTTATAAAAGAAAGAAGCTATGTTTTGGACTGGGTGCTAGCAGGTTATCTTGTATATTAACAGCACTGAATGAGGACAAAGCACTCAGAAGAGCAGAGTTTCTGAAGTCAATTTATATTTAATTTAAAAAGAACAGCCTCTTAATTAGGCAAATTTCACATGTTCTGTATGAAAAAAAAAAAGCAATTAGAATTGTTCAGTGTGAAATAAAACTAGTGTGAAACTTTTCACCATCCCACATTCTATTACATTAAATGCAGAGACACACAAGAGCTGGTCAATTTAATTTACATCTTCTGTTATTAAACATTACCTTAGGTCCATTAAACTCACTTTCTCCCCAACTCCTTCAACCGCAAAAGACTCTACATAAAAATTTTGTCATAATGGAAGATGAGGTCCTTTTTCTAAGGCATAATGCATGTTGAAGCTGTCATGACAGAAAGCTGAAGTAAAAGTAACCCAGACTACATTTCTTCAATGTGAGCCTCACTGCCAGAACATGCAGGGGGAAGCTGCTGAAGCTAGCTGGTTCTGCCTTCATCTAAGTTCACTTAGTACACCATGAGAAGGCTCTTGTGGTTCAATGATCTGCGATTACCTAATTAATAACTTTGCAAAGGGATTTCAAAGGACCAGAATTAAGGACTTAATATGCCCAATATCCAGATATGTGTTCATCTGCCCTGAACTGTACATTCAGTTTGGTGTAGATTGGTAATACCCAAGTAGTCTATTTTACCTCATATATAGCAAAAAAACTATAAAAATCACAGCAATATTCTGAATGCTATCCTGTTCTAGAACCCTGATCAAATTAGACTTTTCAGTTGTAATATCCTCCTCCTTGGCAAGTCACATATTAATAAATATGAATAACTGTATAATAAAGATTTTTTAAAAATCCATCATTATAAGAAAAGTGATTATTTGATTTAATATTTTCCTATTCTTGTGTAGCACTGTATAAATGGAAAGCTATTTGTCATAACTTGGAAAGGAAGTTTTCTACTACTTACAATAAGTTATTTTATCACATATGCTGAAAATATACATGATCATGACTTATTTAGGATCAAGTAAAAAAGAGCAGTCTTACTGATGGATTCTAGATATAACCCTAAAATGGCCTTAACTTTAAGAAACTCTCACCTTCACAGAGCGGAGTACCAACAGGATTTAATCACAATGGTACGTACCTGTAAAATCTACAGTATATCTTAGACGTCAGTAAGTTAATTATAATTATCCTTTCAGAAATCTTAAATATTTTTGTCTAAAAAGGATATATATAAGGGTATAAAATCAATTTTACCCCTTCCTTTCCTTTTCTCTCTCTCCTTCCCTCCTTTTCTTCCTCTCTGAGAAAGACCATAAGTGTATAATTTTGAGCCTAAAGAAAAATATATAATCTATATGGCATACAAAAAGAGTAAATAAACTGTTCAAGAGACATAAGTCAGAGTCCTGGATCTGCAATTTATGAGCTATGTGAGACAGGTTTCAGTTTCATTAATTCTAAATTCAAAGTGTGGAAATTAGTTTCATAAATAATTTTAAACTACTGAAATTTTCCCTCTCACCAATCAGAAAATGGGCTTGGGAGGGGAAAAAAATGGTGTAGGTGACAGAGGCTTTATTCATCCCTTTAGCAACCAAATCAAAGTTCTGATGGTAATATAGAGCAGAAGCAAAAAAAAATCGCCTGGGATCTAGATGAATAAGCCACACAACTAGGGAAAGTACAGGAAATCACCCTGCAACAGCAGAAGGTAGGACAGGAGCGAGGACCGGAGCTGCCCAATCTCCAGAGGCTGAGTGAGACTGGCTGAGTGAGACCGAGGCTGCAGCAGCAGTTAGCAGCAGATGCCTCTTAAAGGGGCCGCGACCAGGAGTGGATTTTCGCATTGACGAACCTGCTCACTCTGAGCACCAGTGCCAATTCGGCTGGGTGCAGGGGGCACAAGGGACTTACAGGGAGGCACTGTCGGAGTGAGGGCCCAGGCGAGACTCGCTCTGTACATAAATGCCAGTGGTATCCACTGTTTCTGTTGAGCCTTCCCTCCTCCCAGTGCACAGATATAGTTCCCTCATAGCCATGATGACATCAAACTAGATAACAGAGGTCACTCCACCCAGAAGATTCCCTGAAACCTCACCTCCTCCAACTTGTGGCCCAACCCAAGCCACATCCAGATGTGTCCTCAGCAAGTCAGGTGCTCCTTGCTAAGCAGCGCCTAGACTCACTCTAGAGCCAGCTGGTCTCAGTTTCTGGTGTGGCCCTTTGAGGCAACTATAAGCACAGCATCTGTGTACTGCTTGCTGGATCTTAACAGGTGGACCTGGAGGGGTAGAGGCTTGGGCTAAATTTGGCCTGCAGCTAACCCCCTCTCAGGACTGTGCCATGAGATACCTACATTACAAGTCCACACTATTAAGACTGGGAGACCTAAGAGCTTTGCTTAGTACATAGAAAGAGACACGGAAAGGCAGCCAAAATGAGAAGACAAAGAAGCAGAAATCATGAGAGGACATTGTGAACAGAAATCCAGAAATAATGGAGTCAAACAATCTAACAGATGCAGAGTTCAAAACACTGGTTATAAAGATGCTCAACGAACTTTTGGGAAGTGCAGATAGTTTCAACAAGGAGATAAAAAACATAAAAAAGGAAATGAAAATTTAAAAGGGAACACGTCTGAAATGAAGAACACATTATCTGAGATGCGAAGTATATTAAATGGAATAAACAAAGGAATAAGCGAATAAAGGATCAAATGCCTTATCTAAAGAATGGCAAGGACACGTAATGAGAACAGCAAGAGATGAGATGCCAAAACTATAAAAATAATTTAAAGAGCGTATGGGACACTATTAAAGGTCCAAATATCCATCTGATCGACATAACCGAAAATCAAGATGTTGAACAGCTGTTTGAAGAAATAATAATGGAAAACTTCCCTAACCTGGTGAAGAAAATGGACAAAAGACCCCAGGAGGCTCAGAGAACTCCAAACATCAGGGATACAAAGAGGCTCACACCAAGACATACCATAACTAAAATGCCAAAGTTAAATACAAAGAAAAAATATTAAAAGCAGCAAGAGAAAAACAAATAATTACAAAATCATGAGACTGGCAACTGATTTCTCAAAGGAAACTATGCAGGACAGAAGGACTTGGCAAAAAAATATTCGACAAGATGAAGACCCAGGAAATACAACCAAGAATAATTTAACCAGCAAAGCTATCATTTAGAATTGAAGGACAGATAAAGAGCTTCCCAGGCAAAAATAAGCTAAAGGAACTTATCACCACCAAGCCAGTATTACAGGAAATGTTGGAGAGACTTCTTTAAGAAAAAAACATGTATTAAAAACAGGAATGAAAAATGGTTAACAACTACATTTCTATCAACAAGTACCTTAAATGGAAAAGAATTAAGTGCTTCAACCAAAAGACAGAGTGGCTGAAAGGATAAGAAAACAAGATCCCTACATATGAAAAGGAAGGGGATGAAAAAGGATGATATTGATTTGACGGATCTAGAAGGTATTTAAGTCAGACAGAGAAAGATAAGCACTATATGATTTCATTTATATGTGGAATCTAAGGAATAAAAAGAACAAACTAATCAAAAACAGATTCAGAAATATAGTGGACAATTTGGTGTTGGACAGAGGGGAGGGGGGGTTTGGAGGGCTGGGAGAATGGGGAGAAGAGCTGAAGAAGTACAAATTAGTAGCTGATGGATGGTCATGGGGATGGGGAGCATGGTATATGGAACACAGTTACCATTAATACGTTGGCTAGGTGGAGGGCCGAGGAGGGAGGGTGCAATTAGGGGGATCTTTTTATGAACTATACAACAGATGTCTAACCAATATACTATATAGTTGAAACTAAATAAAATAAATAAATAAAATACATTTTAAAAAAAAGAAAGAAATGGGCTTGTGGCATTGCTATGATCGTGAATTCTTTAAACTATTTTTAAAATGCTTTAATATACCTATATTATTCTCACAAGAATTCTATTATACAAACAGAATACAAAGTACTATCATTCTTAAAAAAAATTAAACTCCTTCAGAGTGGTTAAATGATTTGCCCAAGAGCCCAAAACTAAGAGAAGGATGGAGACTTGTGAATCTTGTGTAACAGCTCCTTCTACTACACTACAAGATTCTAATCTATGAAAGCTGGGTGCTATTAAAAATGCACTTCTGGCAATCAACTGTTAGTTCTTATCAGAAATGTAATAATACAAACCTATACTCATTTTATATACTGACACTATAAAGAAATTAAGGTTTGATTTTAAGGGATTATTCTTAGAAACCATCTATCAATGTCTGCCATCTATTGGTAAAGATATTAAGCCCCATCTTTGAGACTTCAGCATTCTTTTCATGCTTAGGCAGATCTATATCCAGTGAGAGAAGATATATAAAGTATGTCCCTAACAGAGCCCCAAATAAAACTACCTTATATGGAGCTCCTGGGGTTTGAAATGGCACTAAACAAATTTATCAGAGATTCTCTGCAAACCTGCTGAGCAGATTCTCATTTTCGATCTTCCTCATATAAAAACTTCAAAGCCACTCTTCTCTTTCAGAAGCTGATTATGTCTCATTGAAGACTATCTGTCTTTTCTTGTTATAGGTTGAGTATTTCACTATCCACATATACTTTTACTAATTTGATGCCAAGAAAATCAACTTTCAGAGATAGAAGGGATCATAATGATTTTCTACTTGAAGACCTGTATTGTATAGAGTTTAGCTAAGTAAGCCCTTGCTGATCACTCACTGAGCCCCTCACCCTCAGAAGGACTGCCACTCTATTTTTCCAACTTGGCATACCTTTTCCACATAATGCTGACCTGTTTTACAACTATATATTTAATGGAAAAGACAAAGTTTTAACTTTAAATGGTTAAAAATAAAGGTTGAGATCTACCTCTGAACTCATTTTTCCCATACCATTCTTATTCTAAAATAACATCATGTGTTGAGCTAAAAAGTCAAGTCTGAAGGTTATAAATTTATGATGCACATGTGAACATTCAGAATTTGAAATTACAGGATCAAAAGTAAAAATGAAAAATTTGTTACATTTAGTATTGTTTACTTCCATCTAAATGAACAACTACTTTTGTCAAAAACAAAGTTTCTGCATTCACAACAGTGTGTTACCTTTATTAAGACACTGCTATCCTAAAGCAACCTTAAGAAATGGCGGGGGTGGGGTGGGAAGTGGGGTGGGGAAGGAGAAATTAAAGGGGAAGGAGAAATTAAAAGGAAAGGAAACCCACAGAGAAAGAACACTGATCAAAGTAGGCAATATAATGCTAGGGGCTAACATGTTGGAAATCAGATTCCCCCTTCATCTACTACCAGAAATCAACTTCAGTATATACAAAGTTTTCTATAACCAACCACAAGATCTCAAACTGAATATGTCTTAAGTTTGAGAATATTTGAAGCTTGTTACAACCTTTCCCCTCATCTTCTACACTTAACTCCATGTTACCTAATTTTTAAAATTCAGTACTCAAAAATCCCTGCAGTGGACCACTAAAACCTAGAAAGCTGACCCTAGAAAGCTAAATGATGAGTCTCAGTCATCCTTTGTTTATATTAAACATAAATAATGAGAAAAACTGAGAAGGAAAAGTGAGTTGCCACTCAATATTAGAGTCCCAAAGAAAAAAACAAGCTAAGAATGTTTTCATTCAGAATACAGAAAATGATGGTTGACTTACAGAGAACTATAGTAATAAAAAGTGTTTAAGGCTGCCCTGAAGGCAGAAGGGAAAGGGATATAAAGAAGAACCTTAAGATTTTGTACAGCTTTTAACAGTCCAAGTGCATTTATTCAAATTTCATTAATTCTCATTTATAAGCAAATATAATATGTTTTAACAATTAGAAATTAAGTTAAAATACAGCAGTATAATTCAAACTAGACTCTAAGCTTCCTGACAGCTTAGAGTATTCATAATGATTTCAAAGAGATTGGCAAGTGTTTATTGTTGAACCAAGCCTAGTTTATGTTTATATAGGCTTATATAACACAAGGATACTTATAGTACTATATTTTGTTCTTTTAAAAAAAAATCATCTCTTTTTTGGATATTCTATATGAGTCAGGCTCTTTATTAAATTGGGTAAAACTTCTGGGGCTTCTTTTATTTAAAATGTTCACATTTGATTGTATTTTCATTGATAAAAACATATAACCATCTGGTAGTACAATAAATTAGCTCAATTTTTCCTTGTCTGGTAATTAGAGACCAAGGATCTTGGTGAGAAAAAAAGATGAGATAACTTTCTACTGAACAACCACTATGTATTACCTCCTAGAACTGGGTCAGATATTACAGCATCTTACCTTCAAGGATATCAAAATTAGTTCATCAGTCTAATATAGCCAAGCTACTTCCTTGAGCAATTTGATCTTTGAATTAGTCTTGTTTCCATTTTAATATGTCAATAATTTCAATGGATATTAGAAGCACAGTACAATTTTAGCCACTTTAAAACAAACCTAAACTGAAGATTCAAAGCTAATAGATCTTGAGCCTTAAAATTTCAGTACATTTGGGAACTATTCTTATCTGCCCTTCAATGAAAAAACTAAACCATAAATAATAACCAAAGAATCAAGTATAAAGGTAGCACATGATTGTTAAACTCTGCTTTCATTTAACATACCAATATTTAGACTAAAAGAAAAGGGATAAGAAGAACTCAGGCCAAAAGCCACAACCCAGGGCTTTTTTTATTCTCAGGGACAAAGTAGTTATCTTTATTTTTATTCCTCTGACCTTCTCTACAGAGCTTGCTGGGAGCTATGGGAAGGTACGAATCCATGTTTATTCATGCTCTAAAAAAGGTTTTCCAAAACTGGATAAATCAGACATCTCACTACACCAATTACATCATACAAATTTAGGATATTTACCTATGACCAAGAGATGAATTAATGGCTAAAAAAGAACAAGTGCTAATGTCAAACTTTTAATTTTACCACATAAAAAGTAATTTTATATACTCTAAAATCTGGAGCTCTGAACCTCTGGCCAAAAAGCCCACGAAAAGATAAGATCTAATAGTTTATGTTGCTCTGCTTTGTAAGAAAGATCCCAGGAACACAAAATAAATTGAGCAGGGAAGAACACAAGAATGAAGATCATTTATAACAGAATACAGACTGTCTTGCAAAATACATCTGCATCAACTCTTTTTTTCTCAGACCTAACTAAGGTATAGACCCAACTCTATACCTTCTAGAAGGTCAGACACATGGAGAAATGGACTCATGGAAAGGGGAGTAGTGAAGCAGTTTCAGAAGTAACGGAATTTTTGTTTCTAGGGGATTAAGATATTATTCAACTTCGAAATTGGTACTTTCCTCTTCAGGTCAAGAGAGTATGATTTATTTAAGCAGAATAAATACAGATAAGTCAGAATTCTTTCTACACTAAGGCTCATAGTTTATTTTGGAGATTAAAGATTCTCCCTTGCAAAAGGATAAACAGGCATCCTTGCATTTCTAAATTACCCTACATATTCAACATATTCTCCTTCGAGTATAATTAGAGAAAGCTTTGAGCTTCAGTGCATCACAGGATGATTCAGTGTCTACAATTTTTTTCATTTATGAATACTTCTACTGATATATAAAAAGAAAGAATTATTAAGAAAAGTCAAAGGTAAACACATGATCCAGAATCAGGATGAGTAGACTTTTTCACCCTTTCATAAACTTTGTTGGAGGGCATGGGAACACCATTTCTATTTCTCAATTTCAGAATTAGATGAAAAGATTTTATAATTAATTAAAAGTGGTAAATATGAAAATCAAGACAGTTCTCAAATACAAACCTCTAAGATCATCACAGGAAGCTTTCTGGTTTATCTGAATTTGCTTTTATTTAAAAGGTGTTTTAAACTTCCATCAGGGATAAGTATAAGCGATTCAAGCTGTATGGCACTAAAAAGTATTTTCTTTTTTTTTTAATGTTTATTCTTACAGTTTTTAGATTTACAGAAAAGGTGCTACGTGGTATAGAGTTCCTTTACACTCAGAACCCAATTTCCCCTATCATAAACATCTTATACTAGTCTGCTATACTTGTTACAATTAATGAAGCAAAACTGATACCCTAATAACTTAAGTCCACACTTTATTCATGCTTTCTCAGTTTTTATTAATTCCTTTTTCTGTTCCAGAATCCCATCCAGGACCACACAAAACATTTAGTTGTCATGTCTCTCCTTAACTCTGACAGTTTCACAGACTTCCTTTGTTTTTGATGACCTTGACAATTATGAAGAGTACTGGTAAGGTATTTTGTAGAATATTTATCAATTTGGGTTTGTCTGCTGTTTTTCTCAGAGATAGAATGGATTTAAGAATACCACAGAAATAAAGTACCCTTCTCATCACATCATATCAAGGGCACATGCTATCAACATAAATTATCATGGCTGATGTTAACTTGATCATCTGGCTGAAGGAATGCTTGTCAGGTATCACCATTTTAAAGTTACTCTTTGCCAGCTTTCTATACACTGTATTCTTTGGAAGGAAGTCATTGCTCACGGCCTATACTTATGGGGTAGAGACTTAGGCTCCCCCCTCCTTGAGGGAGAGGTATCTATATAAATAATTTGGAATTCTTTTGCACAGCAAATTTGTCTCTTTTCCCACTTTTATTTAATGAAATCATTAATTATATCAGTATGGGCTCATAGGTATTTTATACTTTGGGTTATAATCCATTATTATTTATTTCATTGCTTAAATTGTTACAGCTTTAGCTAATGTGAGCTCTTTTTAGTTGGCTCCTATGTCCCTTTGACATATTCCCATCACTGTGGGTTTCTCTTTTTTGAAGCGCTTCATTTATTTTCTGGCATTACAATATGCTCCACGCTCATCTTGTATATTTCCTACCCTAGTCCTAGAACTGGCTGTTTCTCCAAGAGCCCTGGTTCCTTGTATTGGAGAATATTAAAAACCAAGATCTGGGTGCTAGAAAAGCTCATTGCTACTGGAATGCCATTGCATATAGGCCCTCTCAGCAGACAGAACAAGGAAATATATGTGTGTACACATGTATGTATGTAGATATATCTATAAGTATTTCTATATGTAACCCCCTGCATCTATAAGCTAGGCCTGAGTTCTTACTGTTGTCTCCAACTGAAATCCATAAACACATAGATCATTCTAACTTTCTCCCCTGCTTATATGTAAACTCCCACTTGGACGTTGAAAAGAAATCTGGCTTCACCAGCCACCATCCATTTACTTAATTGTTCAATTCCAGTATCTATGTATAATGGTATCAGAATTGTTAGCTTGTGCCAGCCCCTGTGGGAAACAACTTTATCAAATGAAGTACTGTACTTATGTGTAGGTCTTTTGCTTTCAATCTTAGACTCTACTTGTTTCCAAAGTTACTTAAGTCAGCACCTTTTTCTCCTATCCCATTCAGTGAGATTGTCTCATACATTTTTAATATAGTAAGTCTGTTGTGTCACAGTCTGTCCTCCATCCTGCAACCTCCTATGTGTTTTGACAAATGCATAGTGTCATGTACCCACTATGCTAATATCATACAGAATAGTTTTGGTGCCCTAAAACTTCTCCCATGCTCCATCTATTCAACATTCCTCCACTCCTCCCAAACTTCAGGAAACCACTGATCTCCATACAATCACTTTAGTTTCCATTTTCCAGAATATCATATAATTGAAATCATATGAAATATAGCCTTTTTGAAACAGCTTCTTTCACTCAGCAATATGCATTTAAAATTCATTCAAGTATTCTTGTGGCTTGAAAGTTCACAATTCTTATTATCACTGAATAAGATTTTATTGTATGGATGTACCAATTTGTTTATTCATTCATCTACTGAAGGGCACCTTTGTTGCTTCCAGATTATGAAGATACAATAAAGCTATTACAAACATTCTGTGCAGATTTTTCTGTGGTTTTTCAGTTTTCAAAGATTTCAATACAGCAGCAGTTACCGTCATGTTTTCCTCTTCAGCAACCTTCCAACTCTGTTAACTATCCAATAAAGCCATCAATATCTCTTCCTACCAACTTTGTATATCTGCTCGAGCAGCCTCGGGTTATCTAGTACAATTTTTATGCGTACCTGCTAGCCACTGTTTCAAAAGCTCACCCATAAATTTAGCTCAATTGAATGAACACTCATTAATTGGCTACTATGTACCAGGCACTGTTCTAGGATTCAAAGGATGAATGAAAACAATTGCCTTGGCCCTCAATAAGGGAACTAAAGCACTTCACCTGGAGCAAGAAGCGCCAGAGGAGTGCTTCACAGTGCACCTAAGCTTCCCCCAAATGCAGTCTCTCCCTATACTGGCTGTCTTAACCTTAGTAGGAGCTAGCTTGGGGCTCCTCACTGATATGAACTGCCTGTGTATTTTAATTCAAGTCTCATCTTTTCTCCAGCTATATGTGTCTGAGCTGGCTAAATTTCTGTCTTACAGGTATGACATAAACCCACTCTCATTATAGTGAACAGGCATTCCTGAAACTTCTTCTATCAATGCAATGCCATTCTTCCCTCCAATGTGATTTTTCTTATAGGGCTTAGAATCATATACCAGTTATGTTCCTAAAAATATGAAAACAGACCATGCCACAGGATAAAACTGAAATGCTAAAGCACTTCTAATTTAATATTGCCTGTATTTTTGCAATTCTTACTTTTCCCAATGGAAGTAAGAAAATAATAAACATAACTCAACTTCTATTGTTTATATGCAAAATGACTGGATAATACGAAATGGCTTTATAAGAAATAAAACATTATATTCTGCAAATGTATTTCTCCCTACCTAATTAACATTATAAAGGCACTGCTAGACACTAACATATAAAGTTCAAGAATATACTTGACCCACTTCTGGGACTGTATCCTATAAAAATAATTCAACGGAAGAAAAATATTCTATACAGAAAAATGTTCAGCACTACATTATGTATAATAATGTAAAACTAAAAACAATCAGAACACAATCCCAAAGAAGAGAAATGGATGAACAAATATGGATAAATTAGGTCAATGATTCAAAATCATTTTTAAAAAAAAGTTTGTTAAAATATCCCATTCAATGACAAAGAAAAATTAGACTACATGATCATAAATGCATTTATACATTATAAAAAATGTATATATGGAGAGACTGAAATATTTAGAAAATAATTTAGGTAAGGAAATTAACCACATTTTTCCTTAAGGTTTTTCTTTTACAATACAAGGTATATTTCTTTACTTTAGATTGAGTTTTGCAGCTTCTTCCAAATCATACTGAAAAGGAAAAAACAAAAACAAAACCTGCAGGGTGGAGGGATAACTGAGCTCAAGAAATTAAAAAACTAAAACATCTGACTGCCTGGTTTGAATCTAGGCTCTGCTAGTATTAGTGCTGTAATGTGGAACATTTACTAATCTTTAAAGGCCCTCCTATAAGTTATTCTTAAGGTTTTGTGATTTAAAAAAAAATGTGTATAACAAGTGCATGATAAATGTAAGTGGTTATTATTCCATTCATATACATGATCAGATAATATTGCTGAAAAGAAATACTGTGAAGACTATCAATAATATTAAAGTAGTACATATTTTGTGTTGATTACTCTGGTGTTGGAAAGACCACAATTTTTGGAAATCTGCTCTTAATTTTTTTCTGTAAGAGCTCCATTGTTTAATATTTTACTTAGAAAAATTTGTTAGTATCCTATTTTAAAAAGTACCTACTTTTTGATATTTCAAACACATTTTTACTTATTATACTAGCTAGTTTTGCTTGTTTTACTTTTTGTATTCATTAAAGTGCTTTTCAAAAAATAAAATTTCATTCAAGGAAGAGACTCTCCTTTACTCATCTTTGTATTTCCCCAGGACCAGTCCCAGTAAACAACATAATATAGTCAACACTCGACAGTTACCAATTAAAACTTTTTAAAATATTTTTTATTCCACTGCACCATTAAATTATGCAATGACCTAGCTAAAGAACAGTTACTACTGCACATTCCTACTGCAATTTTCCAAAAGGGAATTTCTGTTTTATTCTATAACCTTTTATTAATAGAAACTCAGAAACAATGTGCACAAGAAACCAACAGAATGGGGCTATCTAGAATTCACTGCTTAATTACTATATCTCTGATGTTGATAAAGGCAACTCAGGTTGAGAGCTTAAAGCTTGACAGCTGAGTTCTCTTAAAACCCTTGCCCCTATAATTGCAAATGAGACTGGAATCAAGATAGAAATCTCTCACTTTAAGAAAGCTGAGGTAAATAAATGTCTACCAAGTAAGTCACTTAAAAAGAGGAGAGAAAAAATCTGGTTAACAGGATCTGCCACGAGTCAATAGGTGCCTTTCTGCTGTTGACACAACACATTGTGCCAATACAACTAATATCCTCACACAGGTGTCTCCACCATTATGTCACCTTCCTGTTTTTCTACCCTCACCTTTTACTCATTCACTGTCACATTCAAAGAAGCTCTTCTACTTCTACACCACAGCCAGCAACAAAGGCAGTGAGAATTGCTGGATCAGCTAGAGACAACATTCTAGAACACGATCATTAGGATCACCCCTCCTCTCTGAAAGAAGAATCTTTGGGGCTGGTCACTATTGCACACCAGCCTACTTGGGGAATATGCCTGAAGTCTAGCCATTAATGATGAATGCTACAAGGCATAGAAAAGCACCTGCAATAACCTGGCCCTACACTCTTGGTAAATCCTCATTGTTTCAAATTACTCTAGCAAGCCACAAGATGTAACAAACTGCTTAATCCAGATTGATTTGTAACTATAAGCAGCTGTGCTTTATTGATGAAAATTGGAAAGAAAGAACTACAAATCACATATTTAACATTGTAAAGGCATCCACATTGTATTTGATAAATACAGACACCCTGAAGAAGTAAAGAAGTACCTTACACCCTGCAAAGCACACAATGTCAAAACAGTGAAAAATGTTAAGACTCCAGCTCATAATTAGTCATTCTACTGCTAGGGAAGTGATGGCAGGCAATTTCTGTGGGAAAAGTAATGTCTCAGCTTGGAATAAGCAGTTTCTATCTAAGAAGTGGACACTTAAGAACTGCTTCAGTCTGCTCATAAATATTCCCATTCACTCAGAGGCAGACACCAGGTGGTCTACTTAATCTGGTTCTGAGTAGAAGGCAATGTAAGGAAAATAAAATCAAAGAAAGAATAAGTGTTTTCTCATTTCCCTGGTCCAATATGGAAAGTCAGTCACCTGTCCTCTGAAGATACTTTAGGCTTTTTCCTCCAGGGACTTTAACCTCTTTGCTCCATCTTTGGGATCATAACATTATAATCATTATACAACTATCATTTTTTTCTAATACAAGCCAACACACACACATACCATAAACTTGTTCTTTAAACCACAAACATACAATTCTAGTAAGTAAATGTAAAAATTCTTAAACTTAGAGGTCAAATTCTCACTGGTTCTATGACATACCGAGTTCAATGATGATTTATCTTTACTGGTAACATTCATTCTTTAAAGGAGGATTTCTGTATCTTTGCAAAAAAATAAATAAATAACAATCTGCACGAAAAGAGTTCAGAATTATATGCTACATAAACAAAAGAAACCAAAACACTACTATGTGCTCTACAATGTAAACGTGTTTAAACCAATGATCACTATGTGACAATTTCAATTTGATTAGTTTGAAGACAAGCTAGTAAATATTTCAGAAAACTTTAAATTCCTGAGCTTTTAAAGGATACTGATAGATCTGCACCAAAACTACATTCATGTTATCAATAATTTGGACAAAGAAATAGTCCCTACAAAAATAAAATCATTTTAAAGGTTAACAGAAATGAGAAAAGGCTGTTTTTCTAGCTTTATGGTTTCATTATGCTTAGGGTTACATAAAAGAGACAGAAAAGTGTGTCTTAAGCTAATAAATATCCAGGTTTTTTTCCCCCTAGATTGAAGAGGCACTTTTTGAACATACAAAATTTAATCCAACAGTGAGCTTGGATGCCATGGATTACTTAATTACAGATGGAAAAATATATATAAAGCAATCTAGTGGCCACCAACGTAAGCAAGTGATCAAACTCAGCTACTAGTACCAAGTGTAGCACATTTTGACTCTGTAGAAACCCTGATGTCATGCAATCAGAAGTATATGTCACCTATAAAGCATTCTTGTAAAAAAGATTTAAGCTAAATTTAATCATAAAGAAACCAATGAGAGAAATCTGGAATGCTGGACATTGTCTCAAACTTAGACTCTTCACATACACACACAAAAAAGTCAAGAAAAACATAAAAACAAAACAAAAAATGGCGTTTTGAAGGTTAAAGAGACATACTCAAATATCTGAATCTTGAATTCTGGATTTAAAACAAAAGTATAGAAACATTTTGGGGGCAATTAGGGCAATCTGAACAGGGAGTGTGTTATGAAATTATCGATATAAAATTGTTATTAGATATTACAAAATTATGTGATAACAGTACTGTGGTAATGCAAACAGAACATCCTCATTCTTAGGAAGTGCGTGCTGAAGGATTTAGGGGTGAAGTGTTAGGATGTCTACAACCTGATGCAGCAGGCAGCTAAGAGAGGGAGAAGGGACTGGAGGGGGAAAGCAAATGTCACAAAATACTAATTGGTCAGTCTACGTGAAGGATATTCAGATCTTCAGTGTTCTATTCTTTTAAGTTTCCTGTAGATTTGAACATTTTTAAACTATAAAGTTGGGAGAGAGAAAGAATGGGTGTGGGGGCTTCAATGTTGTCATCCATTTGCAGTACCGTGCCTTGCTTATCCCCCGCTCCCCAAAACACCAAAATCATCATTACTTTTCGCTCAACGGCAAAAGATAGGTCAAACACTGATGCATGATGGGAAGCACAGATAGAAAATTCTTTCTTTTTCTAAGCACAGGAAATGCTGCCTAGAAAAACATTCAGGAGAACCCTTCAAGGGTGAGAAAATTTATAAAAGCCTCGTCTAAGAAATAATAGTTCCCAAACCTTATTACATAAGTTAAAAAGAAAAGCCCCAATCAATTTAAAGAAAGCCAGTCAGCAAGAGCAGTAAAATATTTTCAAAAAATGCAAATCATATTGCCCATTTATAAATTTAAATGCTTTATCAAACATGATTTATCACCATGGGCAAGAAAATCTCAACATTTCATTTGTTTATCTTCAAATGGGTTAAGTGTGAAAAGAATGCTGAACGAATATAAAAAGTTTAATAACCACAAATCTTTTTTCTATTAGGATTTCATTATATTGCTTACAATATGTAAAAGCTAATATGAAGAACAATTTTTAAAAAATATGAAATCCCAAAAGAAGCTCTGTAAAGAAAAAAACTGTCGTGCATATAGTGGTTGCTCAAATATTTGCTAAATGAATACTTATACAATACAAAAGTATACCACATGCCCTTAAAATGTGCTATGTCCAACAAAATAGGAGCAAGTGAATAAACTCTAAGATCACAATATTGCAATAATCAGATATGTAGTATATATAGCATATCAAAATCCTAGCAAAAACATTGGTACAGTGGCTGTTTGAAGAAGGCTATTTTACTCTATCAAAAACTAACCTCAAATCCCAAGGGGATAAGGCCCTACACAGACACACAGAAGGGAAATACCTCTTCCATAAATCAAGAGGCTAAGTTCTAGAAACCAATAATACATGCTTTTAAGAATCAGAGCTATTCCTCACACCTTTAGAAGGTTTCCACAGCCACTTTTCCAGTGAGAAATACTCAAGCCTGAAGAATTTACGAGACCTTTTAGAGGATATTGGGCTCTAATGTGGCACAATATCATGGGTGGAAACTGACTCCCAGGAATACAAATTCTTATCTCTAAAGCCTACATCCTGTTCAGGCACATTGCTATGTCTGGGTCATTCTTTCTGTATCAAGTGAAACAAGCTTCACCTTCCATGTCTATACTAATTACAACAAGATTCAGTATCTAAAGCAAGGCTAGACATAATGAAGGTGGTCAAAAAGGCAGAGGAGTGAGCACTGGTTGGCCTGGCACTGTCTAAAATGGTTATCACTGGCCACATATGGCTGTTAAGCACCTGAAATTTGATTAGTCTGATCTGAAATGTGCTATAAATATCAAATACACACCAAATTCCGAAGATTTATTATGAAGAATGTAAAATACCTTAATAACAATTTTATGTTGATTATATATTAAAATATTTCATATATTAGGTTAAATTGATTAAATTTAATTTTACCTTTTTGTTTTGTCTTGCTTATTTAATATGGTTACTGGAAATTTTTAAATTATATGCTTCTCACATTATATTCTTATTAGACACAATTGACATTATAACCAAAAAAAAGCTCAGTATAAAAGCAGCTGCAACTTATATTTATTTATTAGGGGAAGCTACCATGTTTCAAGTATGTGGCAACTCTTTCAAATACTTTCTTTTAGTCCTCACAGCAGCTCTAATATGTATATAACTCTGGGTAAAGAAAAGGAAAATGGGGGGGGGGGCAAAGAAGAGGATGAGTACCAAGAAAAGAAAAAACTGCCATAAATCACAGAGCTGATAAATACCAGAACAAAAAATTGAATTCAAACCCTCTAACTCCAGAGCTTAAGCGCAGAACACCTAGGCCAGTAGTTCTCAAAGTATTGCCCCAGGACCATTGGCATTGTCTGAGAACTTCTTAGAAATGAAAATTATACCAGACCTAGAGAATCAAAATCTGGAGGTAAGTCTTAGCAGTCTGTATTTTAACCAGCCCTTCAGATAGTACTGATTCAGACCAAAAGTTTGTGTAGGTAACAGCCAATCAAACTCTCCCAAAGGAGGATAACTATGAGAACTCTGAGAAAAGGCTAGTCCCTGTTACTCTATCCTTTATTGAAGCTCTTCTAGAGACATGCTCTATCTGGTAAGCACTGAGGATCTGCAGTTGCATCCTGACCCTGACTTTCCAAAGCATCCCTTCAACAAGCCTATCATCTAGGGCAGCATTTCATTTAACATCCAGATGGATTAAAGATTTTAATGCAAATAAAATCACAAAAAGTTCTAGCAAAAAATACAGTTGTATTTTTAATGATAGTAGAGTGAAGGCCTAAGTATAAACCAAACCCTGATATTATAAGAGACTGGTTAATCCAATAATACTATATATATATATATATATATATATATATATATATATATATATATATGTATATATATATATATACACACACACACATACATATACACACACATATATATGTATACACACACACACACACACACATGTATATATATCCTGAATTGCACAAAAACACCACAAACAATGGTTAAAAACAAAAACAACTAGGGCAGAGTGCTTTTTTGCAACAAATATGACAAAGGCCTAATTTCTTAAATTATAAAAAGGACCCCCACAAATCAAAAGAAAAAGAACCACCCAAGAGAAAAATGCTTCTCCAAATTAATTAAAATAGATGGGTCACAATAAAAGAAATGCAAATGTTCAATTTCAGTCATAGTAAAAGAAATGAAAATTAAAAAGATTTTTTTTTCACTTTTCAAAAATAAAAGGATTTGACAACATGTCTAAAAGTAAGCTTCCAATATTTTTGCTCCATCCCCATGACTTCTGCAATTCAGTTTGTGGTAATTCCATTAAGAAATTGCTCAGGCCAAACATCTTAATATCATACTTGACTTAGTCATCTATCTCTCTGTATTTCTCTCTCCCCCTTCCTACCCACCCCCATATCTGACCTGCCAGAAATCCTGCCAACTCCGCCCTCAAAAAAAGATTCCAAATTTAACTAGTTTTCATCACTGTCATCACTCCAATCTAAACCACTGTGAACTCTCCCCCTGGATTATTTTTTCTACTAACAGCCCTTGCTCTTGTCTCCCAGTCACCTCTTAACACACAAGAATCATTCTAGCTGCTAAAATGCATATCAGATTATATCACCACTCTGCTCAAAAATTTTCAGTGGATTTCCATCTCATTCCATATAAACTAATGTCTTTACCACGACACACAAGCCCTTTCATGATCTAAGTCCTTTGCCCCCTGACTTCATCTCCTACTACCCAGCCTTTGCTCTCTCTGCTAGTCATACTGGTTCCCCTGCTGTTCTTAAACATCAAGAATACTTCTGCCTCTGGATCTTTGCATCTGTGTTCCCACTGCTTGGGATGCTCAACTTTCAGATATATTTATGGCTGGCTCCCTCATATTCTTTGTATTATTTAAAGGCCCTTCTTGGGCCACCTTATCTAAAGTTTTACTCTTCAACCCTTACACTTCATATGCTGCTTTGAAGGCATCCCCTCGCCCCCTTAATTACTTTTTTCCCATAATATTCATCAGCATCTGATGTATATATTCATATATTCGCCTCTCCTCCCACAAGAATATAAACTGTTTATATTGTTTCATTTTCTGCTATATTCCTAATGAGGCAGGATTAGTTAGCCTAAGGACATTCCCCTCCGATCCAGGATGCAGCTCCAGAATTTCCTTATTCCCTTACTCAGCCCTCTCCCTGTTTTGACTCTGTGGGAAACAAGCCAAGGTTGGAAGATGGCCTTGGCGGCCCACCCCATTCCCCTCCTCTAGGTGGCCTGAGAGACTAGGCAAAAATGGGAGGCAGGATGGATAGCCTTGGGACAAACCCACCTCCTCCAGAATAGGGCTCTGGAGTCTTTCTCTTGTCTTTTGTTCAGCTTTGGCTAATCATAATATCATTATAGTATCACCTGCACTGCAAGTGCCACATGTCCACCCCCAAGGCCAACTCCCAAGAAAACAGAAGCTCCAGACAGCTTAGTGTGACTCACTCTCTGAGTTTTGCCAACACTTTCTCTTAAGTGTGTACTTCCACTTTAATACAACTTGCGCTTTCCTGCTTGCTATTTTTTGTGTCCTTGAATTCTTTCTTGTGGCTTACAAACCTGGTTACCAGAACTCTGGGTCAGGGTCCCTCTCTGGACTCCTGCCCTGTTGAGCTCCCTGGCGTCATTAGTGGTAGGACAGAGACTAGTATACATTAAGAGTTCAGTTAAATATTTGTAGAATAAAAACTAGACATTTAAAAAGTATGCAAGCTTCTCAATGCTCTTATTTCTGGAGCCTAAAAGTCTGACATAGAGCATACTCAGTAAGAGTTGAAAAAAGGGAAAGAAGGAAGAAAGAGCTACCAATCTAGGTTAAGACCACATCCTTAAGTGAGAATGAACAAAAGGAGTTATTAAAAGAAATATGAAAACAAATCGAAGTCAAATATTTATTTTATCTCAGAGTAAAAACTAGTTTCAAAAAAGACATGGGAATTAAGAAAACCATTTAGAAAATAGTATATTTTAATTCTGCAAAACAAAACAAGACAAAACAACTCAGTAAGCTTAGAAACTATATTAAGAGAATGTGAACAGCTTGAATTACTAGGATAAAATAATGCAAAATGTCAGAAATGGAGAGACAAAATGACAAAATAAATAAATTTCACTTCAGAGCAGTGTAATATTTCTGGCAGGGAGTGGGGGAGGGATAAGAGTTTGCAACAGATGTAGCAAGATACCACAGCACGGACAAAATCTGGCAGAAATAGATAATATAAAGGTCAATCTGGAGATACATATTGAGACCACATATTTATACAGCTTACTAGGAAAGCGGCATTAAAGTTTATACCCAGTGATACAGAAAGAATTCTATGTGCTTCTATGGTTATCAGGAAAAAGCATGAATCACACAATCCAATGGGATAATAATGCAGCTATATGAGGGCAAAGATAATGTTACTGTGGGACCTTCACTTAGTTGTTTTTTTTTTTAACACATGCTAGCAAAATTAATTTTACTTCTAATGTAGCATTAAAAACTTTTAAAAAATAAATAACACATGGTATTTTCTCCCAACTCCAATAACCTTACCAACCAGTTTTCAAAGTATGTTGTATAAGGGTAAGAATATGTAAGTAATTAAAACAGTTCTAGTCTTGTCTGAGAAACTCAGACTTTCTTCTCAGAACATAGTAAACCTATTAAAAGACATTATTTTAAAGAAGACGTTTCATTCTGCAGACATGTCCAACAGTAATAGTTATTCCCTGTTTTTTGACCATGGTGACAAAATAAAGGCACTGTGTATGCCTTGAACTTGCCTGCACCCATCATTCCTAATATTTAACAAAATGAATCTTGAAAGCTGCCAAAGTTACTATTGGTTCTGCTAGTAGCAAAGTGGTCTCCTTTAGCCGGCATCCAGTAATGGATAAAGTGGAAAAGTCTACTGCTGGAGTGGATTGATAGGTGTATAACAAAGAATGGTGTTCCATTAAGTTATCTTATACTAGTTAAGAAGAAATCAGTCTTTTGAATAAGTGAACCGACACTATAATACACTATTACCACTTTATACAGCTGTGTATTTAGATCATTCCTGCTTTTACTATATGTAGTGTTATTTTACATTTTATGTGTTATTTGGTATGATTTGGTAGGTTATTTGTGCATGTAGCAATGCCCAAAAATTTTTCCATGTAAATTAATTGTAATTGCTTCTTTGCTTTATGCCATTTTGATTTTCAAAAAGTTTCCCAGAAATTCTGTACCTTTTGGATAGCAAGAGAAACCTGTGATATTCCTTTTTAAAGAAAGAGCAGCTGAGAACAAAGCATATCATGACCTAGGGTCACTAGATCCACACTAGTTTCCAGTGAGGAGTCAGTATCTCTTAACCTCTCTGGCTCTTGATTCTCTCCTCTCTTAATCCTGATTCAACAAAGTGCAAGCAAATGATCTCTGAAGTTCTGCATCAGGACAGTAGTGTTTATTTACACAGAGCATAACAGGCAGGACCAAGGTATCAAGAGTTTACAAAAATTCTGCAGGTGACTTTGAAACTACTGCATGAAAGCAGACGATTACTACATTGAGAATGCATACGATTTTTTTTTTAGGTTTTACAGGTTTAGTTTTATAGTCCCAATACCACACGCAATCAACAGTTATCCTCATTTTTCTCAGAAGAATAAATATACCACAAGACCATATTTTAAATCTCTAAGAAGCAAATTGTTTTTTCTACTAACTATCCATTTGATTGTAAACTTTTTGGCAATAAAGTTACCAATTAAAGGAATGAGATATTGTTACCTAGGGGATTTTTAGAGCAAATATAAGAATGAATGCCTCTGAACAGCATCACCTTAACCTCTGACTCCTCATATCACATGTATTCCTCTCATGTCTGAAGATCTGCTGACCACTCTCTTTGACACCCATGGCCACTCACTTTGACTCCCCTCTGTTCTGAATATCTCTAAGAACTGGAGTTATATTTCACACTATGTCAGCAGGCACCATAACCTGATTCAAAGTAAAACCTCACTCTAATATTCTTGAAATTTTTTCAAGGCTGCTGAATCTCTGAGATAAATCACTGACATACATTCAAGAGTAAAATTTAAAAATGATAAATCACAGGCTTCTGTATGAAACCATATGTTAATCATGTTTGTATTCTCTGTGCCTGGAACATTTAGTAAAAACACTGTAAAAAATTTTTCACTGATATAGTTAGGTTTCTTACTAACTTGTTAAGTATGGAACAAAGTTTGCCTTTAAATATATAATAAAGGAATAAACAAGGGGAGAAATCCTCCTTTCTGGTTAAGTATGGATTATTAAATAACATAACATTCCTGCTACCTTCAGAGATTCACCTCTTGCTCTAATGATTAAACTCTCTTGGATAGAAAGAAAAAAAAAACTGATTTGCCAAAATGCTTTTTAAAAAGCTAAATCACCATAAAAATGGACAGAGGACTCTGGGATTTTTACTAATTAAAACACTTCATGTTTATCCATTAATCTAAGAATAAGAAACCTACAACTAGGAGCTAGCTACTAAATGTCATTCAAGGAAACTGGTGGAGTTATTTCTTCACTCCCCAAAGAAGGAATTTCTTAAGCACAGGAATTTCAGCACAATGCTATTAGCACAGTAGGTACTCATAAAAGACTTGTTAAATGGATGGATAGATCTGAGATTACAAGATAATTCAGGTATTAAGAGAGACTAAAATAATAAAAAGCAAATTCCAGCTTCACAATTTCAAAGAAGTCTGCCTCTCCTGTCCTGTTTAACTCTTCTCCTATATCTTAATTATTTTTTTATCTGTTCTCCTTTTTTCTTCCACAATTGTCTATGCTTTGCTTTGCTGGTGGCACTATAACTTACGTGGTAACACTAATCTAAATTTTTTTGGTTATTTTTTTATTTTGAAAATTTAAGTGTTAGAATTAGGATTTCAAATAAATTATAAGATTTTGGGAGGCCCAGGACTATTACAGTCACATATCTCCCAACTGCCACTTCCCCATTCCTGGCCCTACTTAAATTCTTAACATATAACTATTTGTTAAACTGCATTAATATCATTACAAAAAAAATGTATTATTTTATTTTTGAAAAAGATTCCTTTGAGTATCACATTCCTCCAGTGCCTCACATATACCTGGTACTCAATAAATATTCATTGCCTAGCTTATAGATGTTTAATTACTAAAGATAGAAGTGGAGGAAAATAAAACTAAAGTATTGGAAGTCTTACATAACTGAACAAATTAATTACAAATGAAACATCCCTTTTAAATTTTTTCGGACAGTTTTCATAGTTAACTTGTTGACTATTTAAAAGAAAAGTACAACTGCTGCAGGAGCCCCATAAACACTTAACTCATACAGCAGTGTCCAATCAGAAAATGAACAGACCAAGCTCTACACGTTCGTATTCTTTTCATAAAGGAGGTAACACTGACAGTAACTACAACTAGCCCACAGTCTTAGACAGGGTTAACTGGACCTTACCTTAACCTCTAGAAGAGCAGCTCACTTTTTTAGACAGAAGTTGTGCTGCACACCTGGATGCTGGGATGGAAATCCACTGGGCTTTTAAAGAAGTTTTAAACTATTATCCTTTCTTAGGTCAAAATTCCTGCCAATTAACCATCAGCAATGAATCAAAGATGAAAATGCTTTGTTCAAATTATGTAATCAAATACAATTTAAAGCTTGCCAGAAAGTGAGATCTCTACACCCTACTATCAACTAAAGAAGAGCTCATAGTGAGTGATGTTCAAATTTTTAGTTTTGTTCAACATCAACTGGGAAGTGTGAAAGCTAAGACTGCATATGTCTGATTCTCTCTTCCAATCCATGGTTCTGCCACTGTTAATCCAATTCTGTTTCTCATATGTACAATGGGGGACCTAGACAGCTTTACCTTAAAAGCTCTTAACCCCCAGTTTATTGGACACAATTCTAGTTTGCAGTTTCTTTTTCAGTAATTCTAACTAATTGTGAGGATTGATATTTATTGACCTTTATTCTTTCTTAGAACCACTGAAAGAAATTTCATGCTCTACCTTACAATTACCATATTGGTCCACTGGACCCATTTTATAAATCTAAGACACATTACAGACACTTAGTAATGTTATTTTTCCTATATTTTGAAACATTTTGTCATTTCATCATCCTGGGAGTTATTTTATCATTACTCATAATTATTCATCAATTATATCCAACAATGCTTTAAAAAAAGACTAAGAAGAAAAAGAAAAATTGATGAAATTGCCTACAATGAAGGATAATGCAACAATGAAGGATGATGCAACAATGGAATAAATCACATCTCTCAGTTTTCTCGTTGCACTGTCCAAACTATTTGCATCATTTTTCAAGAAGGAATGAAAGACTAAAGACACCATCATTATAGCCTGCTTTCAGCTTCCAATGAATACAGCTGAGAATTCAGAATTTTCCATTTTCTGCCCATGATAGCAAAGAAAATTAACAGAGGAAGATGTTTCAAAATTATTAGACAAGTCAGACGAATGCAAAAAGACAGAAAGCAGCACTCTAGACTCTTAAGAATACATTTCTAGAGAAAAATATGGTATTCTCAGCAGTTAGTCATTTATCGGGAAGGACACTGTCACACAATATTTTGCAACCAGAATACAGACCACATCATTATGCTAAAAGCACGTGTGATTGTGTATTCTTTCATCTTTTATGATGTGTGCATGCCAAAATTTGCTTGATATAAAAGTTTGCTATATTTAAATTTTAATTAAAATTCTGTTTTTCACTATCCCTTTATTTTTACATCTGTATATCATTCATAAAAATTAAAAAATACATAAAATCTGAATAATCACTGTACCCAGATGATAAATGGTGAATATTTTTCTCTTTTTGGAAAATCTTATGTACTCTTGAAGGTTGCTACATGGTTTATATCACTTACAAACATGAAAATATATATAATTGGCTTATTTTTATTACATAACTCATGTTGATTTTCTACAAAAATTTTAAAAATTATTCCAATAGGTTCTATTTTATTTACATTGTATATAAATATTTACTTTACGAAACTAAAATATTACAACTATATTTCAGCTTGCTTCTTTCATTCAAAAATATAGTTTAAATTAAAATTTACCTCTTGGTTTAAATAATTACCATAAAATTCCTCCCACAGGAACAATTAGCATTCTAAATCATCTACCTAACTGACCAGAAATCACCAAAATTGCTTGAGATCTCATTACAGAGATCACAGAAATGAGACTCACATCTGGTCTCATATGGGTGAAAAAATTTTTAAAAAAGAACATTCACAGAAAAGTATCATTTAGTTTTAATGTTGAAACAAAGGTAACAGCTCTGTTCTTATTCCTGAATCCTACTCTCAGAGCACTAACCTGATCTATAAATGTTGACCTCACTAACTTCCTGAGATAGAAGCAATATTCCTATGAACATAATTTAATAGGATTCTATGTCACCCCAAATTTTTCTACTTATACATCTAAAACCCACCAGCATCTCTATCAGCCTTTAGGCTAGAAGCACTAGATAAACAGGTGTGGTTCCCAGAGGCTCAGGCTCCTGGGTTCTCTTTCTGGAAAATCTCATGTACTTTCATTTCACCTTCTTCCCTTGCTAAATTCTTTCTATGCTCTTAGAAGTGTATGCCAATTGTGCTTTTTTGTGCACAAGAACAAACAGAAAGCAGAGAAATAAATTCATGTTATAATTTTTTCTAGGAGGATTCTACTTCACTAAGTAAGGTACTACTTACCCTACAATTAATTTTAATATTGTAGTAGGGAAGATTTTTTTCCCCTTTATGTTTTAATCTAGAGACAAGAACAAATCCAGTAATAGAACGTCAACATTAATTTGAGGGGAGATGAAAAATGACTTAATAATACTGCAGCAGGATTAATATTGTACGATAGATCATGGAGCCATAAAACTCTTGACAAATTCATTTTTGTATCACTGTATATTCTTGCTAATAGGGAAGGGCATATCTGAAAGGCTGTTAATACCTCACTGCACAAATGCCAATCAAACTGTACTGCAAGGGTATGTATTTTGAAGGAGATGGTAGAAAGAATTGTCCTCACCAATGTGTAGCTTGCATTTAAATGCAACATGGAGAAGGGCAGTTATTTCAAGTAGGAAGGTATCGCTTGCTTGAAATCAAGTGGTACAATTCAGAAAATGAGTTGATGGTTACCAAGAAAATTGCTTCCACTTCAAGATCCTCTATCCAAGGAATTAAGAGTAGAAAACAGATCAGCCAATGACACAAGACAGACTTTACCCCAAAGAGCTATTTAAGCAAGGTTCAAGTCAAAAAGAAGAATCTTAATTTGACATAAAAGAAGCTATAAGGTCCTTAACAAAAAAAGAGGAACAGATCTTTACACTAAAAATAACTTCTGGTTCCAGCTGAGATAACAGAAAATGGATTTATCCTCTTGCTTGAAACAACAACAAAGAAAAAATACATGATACAACAGTTTTCAATACTCTGAACATCTGACAAACAAAAAAGGACAATGATTCCTGAGACATAGGAAACAAAGTAGACAAGACCTATGTCTGTCTCAGCTTACTGCCAGGCCATGGAACAGTGAAGAGAAAATAAGGTGAAAACCTGCAGCAGCACTGACTTGAGGGGCATGCAACCTGTATAGCTACAGCTCAGAAGGGGCTTGTGCTTGGTTTAATGCTCTGCAGCTGCCATTTTCAAATTCTTAATGATTTCTACAAAGGGTCCACATTTTAATTTTTGCTGGTCCTGCCTAGCAGATGCCCTGAGCTGAGAAAATGAGCTGAGAGCCTGGTGAGACCAATGCAGCTAGAGTTCGCAGCACTAGATAACAGTACACAAGCATATAAAAAAGTCTATACGAGCCCAACAAAATAATCAACCAAAAGGATTAGCGGTAATAGTACTGTCATACATACAAGGCTGAAAGTCACAATTTAGGGGCAATGGGTAAAATATTAAAAAAGATCTTACCTCAGAAGTAGAGAACAATTAACCCTAGACTTAGCACCACCCCAAATTCACCTTTAAAAAAATCACAAAAGTACAACTACTAAAGATTAAATTGTTTCCAAGTTAACTGCATCCCACAACAAAGTTCAAGAACATCTGCAAATAGACAAAAATACCCAGCATCCAACAAAGTAAAACTCACAATATATGTATTTGGCATCCAAACAGATTATCAGGTACACAGAGGAGGAGGAAAACACAACCCATAGCAAGAATGAATCAATCACAACTGCTATATTTTGCATGTTTGTCTCCCAACCCAAATTCGTATGTTGAAATCCTAACCTCCAAAGGTGAAGGTTATTAGCAGGAAGGGCCTTTTGGGAAGTGATTAGGTCATGAAAGTGAAGTCTTTACAAATATTATTAGTGCTGTTATTTAAAAGAGCCCACAGGGCTACCTAACCCTTTCTACCATGTGAGGATACATACAGTGAGAAATCTGTGTATGGAAGAGAGTCCTCACTCAATGGTACTTGCACCTGAAGACTTCCAGCCCCTAGAACTGTGATAAATATATTTCTGTTGTTTATAAATCAACCAGTCTGTGGTATTTTATTATAGAGCAGCCTGAAAGATTAATCCAGCAACCAACCCAGAACTAACACAGACGTTAGAATTACCAGATAAAGACATAACAGCAATATGGCAGATTTGTAGGCTATAGCTAAAGCAGTACTTAAGTGGAAATTTACAGCATTAAACATCTTTATTAGAAACGATCTTAAATCAATAAACTCAGCTTCCACCTTAAGAAACTAGAAATGAAAAACAAATTAAACTCAGGAAACAGAAGATAAAATAAAGATCAAAGTAAAAAATTTTTTAAAAACCCAGAAAAATAAGAGAAAAAATAAATGAAACCAAAAGTTGGTTCTTTGAGGCAATCAATAAACTAAACTTAAAAACAACAACAAAAACCTTTAGCCAGACTGACTGGGGGTGGGGCTGTGGGGGAAGGAGGGAAGGTACCATTTAAGAGGTGTTGTCACTACAGTTTTACTGATATTAAAAGCATAATGTAATATTATGAACAATTCTATACCATAAATACTACATGTAGCATAAAATGAACAAAATCACTGAAAAGACAAGCCACTAAGGCCCACTCAGGAAGAAACAGATAATCCTGAATAGCCGTGTCTCTTCATTAAAATAACGGTAGTTAACCCCTCTCCCTAAAGAAAACTCCAGGCATAGAATTCTACCTAACATGCAAGGAATAAATAATACCACTAAACAAACTCTTAAAGATAACTGGAGAGGATACTTCCCAAACTCATTTGATGAGGTCAGCATTTACTCTGATAACAAAACCAAAGCCATTACTAATTAAAAAAAAAAAAACCACAGACTAATATCCATGATGCATGTGGATGTAAAAATTCTTAATAAAATTTTATCATACTGAACCTACATTATCCATTAAAAAGATAATGCAACAGGAAGTGGGGCTAATCTCAAAAATGCAAGACTAGCTTACATCTGAAAACCAATCAGTGTAATCAATTCACTAGATTAACAAAGAGAAATGCCATATAATCATCACAATGACACAGATAAAGCATTTTACAAGACCCAACATTCATTCTTTATGAAAAACAAACAAAAAACAACCTCTCAGCCAACTAGGAATTAAAAAAATATTTCCTCAACTTAATCAAGAGCATCTATCTAAAAAATCTACAATGAACCTCATACTTAATGGTGAAAGACCATTTTGGGTGAAAAACCAAACACTTTTCCTCTGAGATCACACATTTGCTCTCTCCACTTCATTCAACATTGTACAGGAGGGTCCAGCTGGTGCAATCAGGCAAGAAAAAAATTAAAAGGCATCCAGATTAAAGAGAAAGCAGTAAACTCTTCTCCATTCACAGAAAACATGATTGTTATGGTAGAAAACCCAATGGAATCAACAATAAATAGGTTATTTAATAGGTTAACTAGTTTAACAAGATGACTAGATATAAAATCAATATACAATCAATCAGAAATAGATAAAACTTTAAATGCCATTTATATTAACATCAAAAATGTTAAATGCTTAAGGACAAAAGATGTGAAAGCCTACACAATTAGATTGACAAGATATTGCTGAGGGAAATTACAGACCTAAAGCAAAGTGAGCTGTATCTTGATCATGGAGCAAAAGACTGAAGATTGTTAAAATGTCGATTATCTCAGAGCTGATCTATAGATTCGGAGCAACTGCAATTAGAAATTAAACTTTTTCGTAGAAACTGACAAACTGATTCTAAAACTATACTGAAACAAAAGAACCCAGAATAGTAAAAAAAAAAAAAAAAAGAAAGAAAGAAAGAAAGAAAAAAAACTCTGAAAAGCACAAAGTTGAAGGGTTAACACTACCCAATTTCAAGAATGATTATAAAGCATCAATAATCAAGTGTGTGGTGCTAGCACAGACAAATAGATCAATGCAACAGAATATACAGTCCAGGAAAAGAAATCCACATATAAATGAACTGATTTTTGACAAAGGCCCAAAGGAAATGCGGTAGATAAAGAATAGCTTTTCCAACTACTGAAGCGGGGCGGGGCAGGGGGACATGGATTCATACCTCACACTATATATATAAAAATTAATATAAAATAAATCATATTTCTAAATGTAAAATCTAAAACAATAAAATAACAGAAAGCAGATCAGTGGTTGACTGAGATGAGGGTGGAACAGGGGTGGAAGGGAGAGACTTCTAAGGAGCAAGAGAAAACCTGTAGATGTCAAATATGTTCACTATTTCCATTGTAGTAATGGTTTCACAGGTATACACATGTCAAACATACTTCAATAAAGTTTTTTAAAAATATACAATAAATGTACTTCAAATACAAGCCACATAAGCTAATTCAGAGCACTCTCCTATTAATATTTTCCATTAATAATACTTTCTCTTTTTTTCTTTAGCATTTACAAAACTATTGGTAAAAGCCCTTCTTACACTGAAATAATTCCCTCAGGTTTCTTCTGCATTAAAACTAGGAGTGCTTTTATACTTAACAAAATGTTCTAGTGAGTCTTTCCACCAAGCTGATCTTCCTACAACCCATTTATCTCAACAGAGGATTAATTTGGGATATGCATAAAATAAGGCTACTTTAGGTGAGACCTTATTTATGAAAAAGTTAAATTAGCTTACTTCACATTGCTTGCTAAGAACACTTTTCTGATTCAGAGAATTAATTTGAGTGAAAGTTATTTCTCATTACTTATATTAACTTCACAAAAATAGATTTCTTGCTGCTATATAGCATAAGCAAGGAAACTGAGGCATCTTTAAATGAAGTAAATGGAAATGTGAGGAGATAGCTCACCACCAGTTCATGGTTAAATCGCCAGTTTCCTGGGGCAACTATGATTCACTTCGTTTAATATGTGACCAAAAATTATGTTTTGTACACTGAATCTATTTTTCAGTTGATTAAAATTGTTTCATTTCCAATTGACCTTCAATTGATAGCCTGAATAATTTAAGGGTGATGACAAATTTAAGACATACTAGTTAGAGTGCTATCTCTCATTCAAGTCCAGCAATTTTGAGTAAAGCGAAAGTTGATTATTTTCCTACAGAGAGTAGGCAATAAATTCTCAGGTCACTAAAACTGTCTCTCTGAGACAGAGAACTAATCTAACCTATAATGCAATATACTGACTACTGTATTGCTCATCTAAGATTATAGTAAATGCTTTGCTAAATAGATGAGAAAGAATATTTCAGAACTTTCCCAATGTAAAAACTAAGAACAGTGGAAGACGGTCCTTAGTTATTTTATTGAAAAATTACAAAGAGTAACTAATTCCAGGTGGTACTGAGGTCTTCAGCTTCAAGGAAATCCCAGTGGGATCACTTTCTTTGAGAACCAGTAGCTCAGATACTCAATATAATGCTTCAAAACTGCACTAACACGACGTTCATCAGCATGAAACTGTGCTGCCACGTGTGGCTTTTTAAATTAAATGAAACAGAAAATTCAGTTCCTCAGTCACACTAGCCACATTTCAAGGGCTCAATAACCACATATGGCTGGTGGCTACACTACTGATACAGATACAGAACATTTCCACCAATGAGGAAATTTTTATTGAACAGCGCTACTCCAGAGTGACCAAGTTTAAAGTAAAATAATGGCTTTCTTTAAAAAATTCAGTCTTTTAGATATTTTCACAAATGACATTTCATTTCGATAAAAATGATATTTTCATTAAAAAAAACAATTTTATGAATTCATGTTTTTTAAGGTCCAGATACTGAGGCCACCCATGGAATGAAATTAGCTTTAGATACCATCAACCTAGAATACAGCACAAAATTTTTTAATCCTATAAAGTTTTCTTTACCTTGGGTGTATTTACCTGTAAAGTGCTATTAATAATCTATAGCATTCAAAGTTGCTCTGCCCCCTCTGAAACATTTGAAGGCTGACGAAAATACAATCATGACAGCTTTACCAAATCAGCAACTAAGGAATTGAGAAAAGGCAGTCAAACAATTAAAAGTCATAGAAGTAGTGTAGAAGATCTAATGACTTTGACAAATGAACTCAGGTAAGTGAAGTGCCAAGAGAACTCAATTAAGTGCAAAATTTTTTTCAAAGTAAACTATCACTTTATTAACAGATATAAATATTGGTAAATTGCATGGCTAACTGCATAAATTAAATTTACAGCACCTGTCTTCCAGTTGACTAATAAAACTACTTTAAATCTCATTTAGCAGCCAATTATGGAGATGCATATTATCTATCACTCATCTACTTCTTTTACTTAAATCCCTCTGCCAAAATAAAATCTTGTCCCAATGTCATGTATAAATTAGTAAGGCCAAAAACCTTACAAAAGAAGAGAGTGAATAAAGGATAGCACACCTGGTCCCAACTATCAACCCACTAATAACATAATCCCTTTCAAATAAAACAACAGCTTTGTGACACTAAGTTATTCTTTGATGTTTCAAATCATACTTTGATAAGTCCTAACTCTTTACAGATGTTCAAAATGAACATCTTCACAGTTCCATATACCTGCAAGGGTCTAAATGGCTAAGCAACTAGGGTCTAAAAATGACTAGGCAGCCACACCTGTTATTCTAACATGTTTAACGTGCATTAGACCTCTAAGGATGTATTTTCATTAACAGAAGAATCATCAATTATTTCTGAAGCCTTACAGAAGCAAAAATAGACTTTGAATGGCTGACAAAATTTAAAAAAAGACTGATTTGATTAATTGATGCTCTAAGAGTGGGGTTTAGGTGCTGAACTCAGCTTTATGTGGGTTCTCTTTGTGCAACTGAGAAAGCAGCTGGTGCCTAAGTCACTGAAAAATAGGTTCTGCATTGAGTGACATGTAACAGCTGGGTCCTACCAAGTCTAGTAAATTGCTAACAGGTTAAAAATGGAGGGAGGTTGTTTAACCTAGAGGAAGGAAGCAGAAAAACTGCACACAACTTTGGTCTTCCATTTTTTTCTTTTTCCTATGTACCCCCAAATTGCCACTATTTAATAAGAACAAGAAACATCAGCTAGAGAAATCTGATACAAATGCAATATGAAACATTATGTCTGCTAGTAATCCAGAAGAAAATAATGTAAATATGAAAAGCAAACATTGCTGGTTCAGAATACAACTTAAATAAATCTTAGAAATAAGTGTAAGGCTGCAGACTTGAATAAATCAAGAGTAAATTTAGACATTTTATTAGAACTTGGCAACATAAAGAAGTATACCCCAAAATTTCATCCAGCTATCAGCAACAAATTTAGAATGTGTTCATCATGTTACTCAAAAGGCAGTCAAACCAAGTATCAAAAGTAAAAATTTAATCTCAAATAGTGAGACACTTGGCCAACTCAGTCCTCATTCCCTCACATAGATACCCAGAACGCCATCTCTCTTATTTACAAAAT
The DNA here is from genome assembly GCA_004027375.1 of Macroglossus sobrinus. NCBI lineage: Eukaryota > Metazoa > Chordata > Mammalia > Chiroptera > Pteropodidae > Macroglossus > Macroglossus sobrinus. The sequence continues at coordinate 45,873 of PVKZ01003732.1, read as the reverse complement.
GTGCTTGAGTGTATAAAGAGAGCTGTGAATTAATTATAATAATTAAGGACTCGGGCACTAGATGGCTTAGAAAAAAGTCATAACGTAAAGGCTGGTTTATGGGTTCAACGGTAACAAGGCCTGCAAAAGTACTCTTCACTATGTGAAGTATTTGACAGTGAAAGGAGTAAAGACTAAAAATTATACTCAAATGAAGCAAAAAGATATTCCTGATGCAGACTGAATGGCATCATTTCAATCTCTCTGGAAAAATAAAAAAATAAATAAAAACCGTTACTGAAATCACAAACCACATCACCAATCCAAATTTTCAATGTGGATCATCACAGAAAAGCTGAGAAGGATTGAATGAGAGCTCCTGACCAAGGCATATTTAGTCTTCTTTAATCACTAGGAGATTCCATTCCAACTATCCTGATATTCAAGTTAACGCCTACTGGGTCCTGGTTCTCAGTGCTGGCATACTAGGTAATTCTTGCCAGAGAACCAAGTGCTTTCAGTACTCACTCAAATGGGCTACTCTGGCCTCTCAGTCCACTAGAAGAAATTGGAACTGGAACTTTAGCATGCAAAATTTTTTTGCCTTTTAATTTTTACTTAATTTCAAACTTTGAACACTGCTAGAACAGTACAAGGAAATATCAAAACCAAAATCTAACTCCTCACATTTTCTGGCTAAGAAAATCTGGTAACATCTTTTTTTTTTTTTTTTTTTTTTTGTCTCTAGCCTATGTGTTTTCCCTTCTGAAAATGACTTTTCATGCTAACAAGTCCTCTAACTTCTCTCACTTTAAAATTAAGTCAGTTGAATACCCACAAGAGGATTTGATTGTTTCCTAGAGATAAACAGTAAACAAGAACTTACTAAGCAAGGTTCCCATCAAAGAAACACTTTCCCTTTCAGATATTCAGCAAGTAACTAACTCCAAAATTACTGAATTCAGGTAGAGAAGGGATAAAGGAAAAAAAAAGATACAAATCAGAGCAAATTTCAGTAACTACTAGACCAATTTCCTCCCATATCTTAAGTTTTTTCTAAGTAACTCATTACTCTGATCAGTACTGTATATCTAATTCACTAATATACTTTTCTCTTGCTTAAAAACAACAACAACAACAAACAGCATACAGTTTAATTGCACCAAATTACATCTTTAAGAATTTTAGGGTTAGGATTTCATGATACCTTCGAATTACTGGATACATTCTGGGGTGTTGCAAAAACAAGGTTAGAATAAATTTTATCAGTTTGGTCCAATGAGAAAAAATGAGAATGTTTGTGCTCCTTGCAATGAGTATATTGTAGAGCAGTGTACACCACCTTGCTCACTTACTGTCCCAGTTCTCACGGTCAGATTTAAAACATCTCTCTCAGTTACCGTTAGTCATCCTTTCTGCTTATTTTCCCTGTGGAAACAGTACAGACAAAATATAACTTCTGTCTCAATCCCATATTAATGCCCTGCTTCATGCTTTCTACTTACCATCTGTCAGACTGTCTGCTCCTTCACCCTTCAAGGAGGAGTCTCTGCATCTAGTTTGCCCAAACCCAAGTCTCTAACCTGCTTCACTTGCTAAATGCATAATATCCTGCCAATGGTTAATCCTAGCCCAATCAGTCCCTTCAGAGAAGATTCTTTTTTCCCATCTATTCTAAGCCCTTTTGTTCACCCAGGAACCTACCTCACTCTACATCTTCTGCGTAACAGTAAAACCTGTTCAGTAAAACTCATTTGTCTTTTTAATCTCTAGTGAGACTTCTAGAGACAGCCTATTAAGCCCCAATTTCTTGTCAAAGGAACAATTCTAGTCCTGTAATAATCTGCAGAATAAAATTACTAACCCAGGGTGATCATAAGAAATGCTGTTTTTCAGCTGTTTAATTCCTCCCACTTAGATTTATCTTAGTTGGTGTTCTCCTACCAAGCAGGGCCATACTTGAAGAGAACTCTTAATGTTGCAATTTATATATAGTAGCAAAAATGCCAAAATAAGAGGACCGAGACAGTAAAATGTCATTATAAAAATTCACTTGCGAGTCCTCCACTGAGGTATGCTCCACTGGGAGAGGTATCCTACACTGTGGGAGGAAAAGTGGGGAAGTGCCTAAAATGCAGAGTCAGAGCCCAAGAAGGAAAAGCAGGGCATTCATGCAGAGGAGGAGGTAGTGACAGAGATGGGAGATTGCTAACACAGAGGGGAACTGACCAGTTAGTCGATGTGTTAAGGACAATGGAAATCATGTTTCTCACTGTAACAGAGGGCATTACAAAATAAGAAAACCAGAATAAATCCTGTGCTATTAGATCAGAATTGGACTTAACAGAAATTCATAATTTTTCAATATATTTAAAGATATAAATAAACATACAAGTAAATATTTATGCATCCACCAAGAAGGTCTAAAAGCAAAAATGTTCCAACAGCAGTTAAGTACACAGGCCACCGAGATCCTGGCTTCAGAATACTATGTTCCACTAAAAAGAATAAAGGTTCCTTGGAGAAATTTCTGATTCCAGAACTGGGGTAAAGTACGAGATAAGCCTGGAACGTCATCTTGTGCCAGAAAGAAAGAAAATGCTCAAATATTTTGTCAAGGGATATGTTAGAAAAGACAAATCAGCCTGAATGGGCTCACTCACTGGCTAAATCTGGGACAACCTGGACATCAAAATACATAATGGTAGTAACAAATTATAACCCATTAAATAAAATAGGAAAACATGAATCCACACAGACACAAAATTAACAAATACGCAAATAAATACTGTTGTGGAGATGGAATATTTACAGTTGTAAACACTCTCCTCAAAACATTTATTAATTACAAAGGCAAAAGGAGCAACTTTATAGTAATGAAATCCAGCAGACAACAACACCTCAGTAAAGCAGTCAAAACAGTCATCATTAGTAATGGGTCAACTGAAATTGTATGACATGTGACAGCATGAAATGAAAAGAACATCATGTATGCTTTTTATTTCTCTGAAAGTACATAATTTGAATGAGGAAATAACAGATAAAATCAAATCAAGACACATTCCACAAAATAACTGCCTTATTAACTCCAAACATACCAAGAAGTTCCTAAAAGTCAAGAAAAGACTGAAGAACTATTTCAGAAGGAAATAGAGACAATATGAGAATATATACTATAAAAGACATCATCGGGGCAACTGGCACATTTGAATGCAGTTTGAGGATTAGATAACAGCAATGTGTCAATGCTAACGTCCTGATTTTGATCATTATACTTACGTATGAAAATGTTATTGTTTTTAGAGAATAAATACTAAAATATTTGAAAGTGATAGAGCATCAGGTTGAAAACTTATTCTCAAATGGTTCCAGAAAAAGTTATTGTGATTTTTTTTTAAGTGAAAAAATAAAGAAAAACCACTTAAGAATCTGGTAAATCTTGTTTCAAAATCAGGTTCAGCCATTTAAAGCAACTATAAGGCTTCCCACGAGTTGCTTAATCTCTCTAAACCTTATTTGCTTGTTTAATAACAAGAATCAATCCATCTGTGGTGAGAATTAGGTGAGATGTTTATAAAACACCTTAGCACAAAGCCTGGCACTTATGTGCTTGCTGGCAGTTATACTTTCTCTGAAGATAAAATCTGATAATGATTGATTTCGCCTAAAATGCTTGGAAAAGAATACCAACTCTGGCTGCATCTAGCATTTTGCAGACTTTTGGCTGTCAATCACATTTGCTACTTGTAAAACCTGCTATCTGCACAGAAGGAAAATACAAATGCCAAGCTCCTCTGTCTACAGTTCCCCATTTGTCCAAAAACATACAGTCTCATCTGAGGTTGTGCTTTAGGGGATCCTTAAATTATTATTCTGATCACACTGCCAGTGATTGCTTCACCTCAGTCCACAAAGCAGTAATCAGCATCCTACTCTCACCCACTTAGCAGAGCTAATTTGTCCAAGAAAATGCAGCTTATCTGGACTTCACAGAACAGAGCTTTCTCATTTCTAAACTGGAGAGCAACTAGGGGAGAATTGCACAGCTCAAAGGAAAAGAACAACTCCATCATTTGGGAAGAGTAGAATAACAATCATGTAACAAAGGCATTTCAGAGGCTTCAGAATCATATACTGTCCAGATCAATAAATTAATTTGAACTACTAACTACTGTTATAATAGTTTTGTTTTGTTCCCCAACCACATGTTTATGCATATATATTCTGCCTTCTGTAAGATTGTCCCTACACACTAAGACAGTACTACTAGTCCTTGAACCAGTGCCTCCCTTCAAAGTATTAATGGTCTGTAATGAGATAAGTAGAGATACTACAGGTAAAAAGTTAAAAAACTTTATAACCTGACAATAACTTTGTTTATTGAATATAAAAAATAGAACTTATATGTTATATCTTTTTTGTTGGTCTACTAATTCATTTTTATTGTATTTTACAAAAATATTGGACTGTGATAGGTTGGAGGAAAAAGGACTAGTCTTTCACCACAATTTAAAAATCAATACAATTCAGATTTTCATATTCTAAGTTTGTACACAACAAGCTAACATTTACTGAACACTTAGTACATGTCAAGTACTGTTTGATTTATACACAATACTTTATTAAATCCTCACAGCAAGCTAAGTCCTATCTTTACCCTCATTTTCTAGATAAGAAAACTAAGGCACAAAAGTACAACTTTGTACAACTTGCCCAAGTACCAGAGTAAATATAATGTTCGACTTCTAAACTTAGGTCCTTAACTACTAAGCTACAGAGTCTTGAAAACAATACAAAGTAGAAAGAGAAAATGATTATTAGTTTACTTAGAAATGATGAGAGTGAATCCCTGAATACATGATAGACCAGTTGGCCTTCGTTGAACATGTGTATTTTGGCCTAGACTCTGTTGTGTGTAGGAGAGAGTAGTCCACTTTAACCTGCCTTTGCCGCAAGTAAAAGGAGGGTAGGTAGTCACAAAAGTGTATATATTCACATCAAACGGATCTAATAGCAGGAACCAGGTCACTGTCAGAATCCAAAACTGCTAGCTGTTTCTCTCAGGGGTTATGCAGTCACTAATATTATGTATACTTCTGTTTTCTTCTTTCCTGCCCAGGGCTTCATCCACAAAGATGTTCCAACCCAAGTATATCTGCCCATCACCAGTTTAAATCTCCCACTGCCTCTTTTCGAAGTTCATATTCTTCCAATGAGTCACATAGGTCAGAGGTTAAGGGCTCGCTACCTCATGACTCAAGTACCCCTTCTGGTCCTGTAGCTTGGTAGGGTGGTCATATGACACAGAATCTGGGTGAATCCATCAATAATAGCTAGGGGTATGGAAAGGACTATAAACTCCATATTTCTTCTACTGTATTATGTTACCTGATCTTTGAGAAGATAGTAATAGTCTATAAGTTCAGAGGAAAGATTTGGACTGAAGAATTTGTTTCATTCTCCAGGAAGAGAGGACAAAAAAAATTGGAAAAAATAAAATGGTACAAAATGAAAAACAGAATTACAACAGAAAAAAACAAGATAGGGGGAAGGTTTTTAATATAAGAAACACTGGTCTAAGCCAAAAACAGTTGATATTTCTTTCAGAAATGTAGGATTAGTAACAGACCTCATGATTGAGATCCTGAGAATAGTACAGAAAAACATGCAGTTACATATCCACCTTATGTACCTTATATTATTGACTAATCCTGTTGCAGTATGGTAGGGTACCATATTCAAGAAAGAGCTTGGATAGAAAAGTTTGATACCTAGATCAATAGAACAATATTAAGTTCTAGGTTGAGAGGAAAGAAAAGAAAGTCTAAAAAAAAAAGGACTTTGGAGAGAAGGCTTCCACATTCAGAAGTACTTTAGAATCTTCATAGAAGAAGCTTTTGGTAGTTGGTGAAGCAGGAGGGAAATCTAAGAACTAGAAACCAGCCATGACTAATTTTTAAAAAGGAGAAAGGAAGCTCTCGGGACAGATGATTGTCATTCAACATGGAGATTAGTAAAATTTTGATAAAAGTAATTACTTTCTGTAGCTAGAATGAATCAACAAATAAGTAAATATGGCAGCCTTTTCTAAACTTCTAAATAAAGGGAAGGTACACACATGTGAAGGTAGCTATGAGATTCTCAGATGGTCCTTTGAATATCAGCAGCATGCTAAGATGATGTAACTTGTGAAGCATGAGCAGTTCTGCAAAAGAGAGGAAGTTGCCACACTCAAGTAAATGTCACTCATGGCACTGCCCCATCACCTTCTGTCCAGAGAGTGAAAGGCATATATAAATATGTGCTGGCAACAGAAACCCAAAACATGTGTCACACTAAACAATTGGCTTTCAAAGATTTAACACGTAGGGTTTTCAAGGTTCACTACACATAATAAATTATTTGTTAGAATATGAATTTGAATTGTGTTGCAGGACAGCCGAGCAGGCATGAGTTACCTGGCTGATAAGTGAGCCTAACCAGATCAGCTCAGTGTGGTTTTACAGTCTTTTAATACAGAACCCAGGTAATTCTCACAACTGTGAGTCGCAGAGTATTATCACCCTTATTTTATAGCTATCAAACCTAAGTAAAAGATACATTATGCTAGAATGCTGAAGGTTTTGGAACACAATTCCCACAAAGTTCAAGGATCTAATATACTGCAATTTCAATGTTTATGCCTGATCTCCTCATTTAGACTTTTAGGTGTCTGAGAGCAGGGACTACATATACACTTCGCCCTTACAGTGCTTAATGTAAAGTAATAAACATAGCTGATATTCAATAAAATTATCCTTTCAACAAATGCAATTTATTTCCACAACGCTTTCAAATTTCAGAGGCTCAAGTTTTAAGTGTTCCCCTTAGAAGGAAAACAGTTTAAGTTGGAAACCTGAAGAACTTGTCTGTATTTAGTTTCAATTTAATTTTGAATTTAGAAGATAAAAGTGATGTCAATTTAATACAAAGATATTCAAAGTGCAGATATAGCCAGGAAGCATTTCCAGAAAATGCTAGTGTATAAGGTCTTTTAGTAAGGTCCAAGTGTTCATATCAAATTATTTCATATTCAACAATTTTATTTATATATTTGACAATCTGTGTGAAGTCACTGCTGTTTCTATCCATAATGTATATTCATATTTTTCAAACTGGCATCCTTTGAATGGTGAAACAACACAAATGAAATACCACCACAGCCAACAGAAAATACATGGTTATGTTAACTGCTTAAAACTGTAAGGTTTTTTTTTTTTTTTTTTAAAGTAAAGATCTGTTTTTAACATTGTGCACATAACAATGGCAGGACAAAATTCCCATATTTGAAGCTATCTATGTAATTCCAATGCTAACATTTCTATCTTGATAAAGTCAGGCTAAATGCATTTGCAAGAAACCATCACTGCTGTGGAGAAACTGCACTGATAACACTGGAATATTTTCTGTTGCTGCACATTAATGTCACATAGCTAGACCAATGCTTGATTTATGGAGCACTATGTTCTATTAGGCTATGTTGTATCATGTTGGTTAAAACTGCAATACGAAAGCAAAGCCCTGCATTTAAGAGAATTCTGAAAATGAAATGAGATGCCAAGACTGCAATACTCACGATTCCATTTCTACTTACCATGGACCTGGCACTTTAGTTCTTTCCCAAGAAATACCTTAACTAAAGCCTACAAATGGGCTCCAAATTTGAAGATGGTTGGTGCTACAACCTATGGCAGGATTTTGGTTCCTTTAGCTCTTTAAGCATTTTTGCACATTAAGCTAAGAGTCAGACTTAACCCTGCAGATACAATTAATGGGGACCAATCATGTTAAAGCTTGAGAAATACATGAAGCAACCCTAGGAGAGATATTTTACCATAATACATACCTACATCTATAGAAATTTACCTCTGTAAAATATAAACTATATAAACACAAGATACATTTGCCCACCTGAGGATCTTGAAAAGCCAGGCAAGGCTTCTTTAAAGTCCTAAGTGTGGAAGAAGAGCTGATGTATATTCATTCCAAACTTTATTGCTAGAATTCAATTTTCTTCTAAATAAAAATCAAATCAAGCACTCATTATACTGGATCAAACATTTAGCTTCCAGGATTAATTAAAATGATGATAGTGGTACACCATTAGAAAAATAATCTCATTTACATACAATGGTTAAGAGCAGACCTAAAGCAATTTTTAAAAACTGTTATTTTTATATTGAAAATTTACACATCTAAATAAACATAAATAAAGATGTTTTTATTCTATGGCTATTTTTCTGTCCATAGTCATAAATTCTTTCCTCCAGAAAATAAAATAAAAATTTAATTTTACTTTCTATCTTATTGATCTGGTCTAATCTCTCTATTTGGTTTGTGTATAAGATATCAGAACTAAATATAGTGAAGCAAATCACAGACTAGATATCACATACATAGTGTATCTGAGTTTTCTCCAAAGACATATGAATAAATTATTCCACTAGAAATATTTACCAAAGCCATACTGCCTTTCCTCGTAATTTTAGTCTAGGTCTGTAATGCAGATAACACATGAAAGCAAAATCAAGTTTCCTAGAATAGATCCCACTCCCTTGACAACAACTAAAAGTAGAGTTCTGCTTCATTCCTCAGGTAGAAAGTAGTGAACAACTCTATTTCCATATTTGTTTTCTTTTTCCAGCTTTATTAAGGTATAACTGACAAATAGAAATGGCATGTATTTAAAGTGTACTATGTGATGATTTGATATACATAAACAAAGTGAAATGATTACCTCGATCAAGGTAATTAACATATTAACTCACTTTTTGTTATGAGAACACTTAAGATCTACCCTTAGCAATTTTCAAGTATATAATTCAGTATTATTAACTACAGACACCATGCTATATATTAGATCCCCAAATTTATTCATCTAAGAAGTCTGTACACTTTGACCAGTATCTCCCATTTCTCCCACTCCCAGCCTGGGAACCACCATTCATTCTACTCTCTGCTTCTATGAGTTTGACTTTTTTAGATTCTACATATTAGTCTAGATTCTACATATAACAGTATTGTCTTTGACTGGCTTATTCACTAAGCATAATGTCCTCTGTGTTCATCCATGTTGTTGCAAATGGAAGGTTTGTTTCTTTTTTTATGGCTGAATAATATGTGTGTGTGTCACATTTTATCTGTTCATCCACTAACAAACACTTAAACTGGCTTTCATATCTTAGCAATTGTGAATAATGCCATAATGAACAAGAGACTGCGGGTATATTTGAGATATTGATTTATTTCCTTTGGATATACACCCAGTAGTGGGCCTGCTGGATCATATGGTAGTTCTATTTTCAATTTTTTGAAGAACCTCCTTACTACTTTCCATCAAGACTGTATGAATTTACATTCCTACCAACCAAAAGGTCTCTTTTCACCCTCACCAATGCTTATCTCTCAGTCTTTTGATAATAGCCATCCAAACATGTATGAGGTAATATATCATTGTGGTTCTGGTTTGCATTCACTTGATGGTTAGTGATACTGAACACTTTTCATGTTGGCCATTGGTATATCTTCTTTGGAGAAATGCCTAGTCAGGTATTTTGCCTATTTTTAAATCATGTTTTGTTTTGCTGTTATTGTGTTTTATGAATTCCTTTATATAATCTAGATATTAGCCCCCTTATCAGATATACGGTTTGCAAATATTTTCTTCCATTCTACAAATTGCCTTTTCATTTTTCCCAACACCATTTATTTAGTGAAGAGACTATATTTTCTTCATTGTACTTCTTGGCATCCTTGTCAAAGATTAGTTGACTGTATGTGCATGAGTTAATTTTTGGGCACTCTATTCTGTTCCATTGGGCTATGTGTCTGTTTTTATACCAATACTACAATGTTTTGATTACCTCTAGCTTTGTAATATAGTTTGAAATCAGGAAATGTGATACCTCCAACTTTGTTCTTCTTTCTCATGATTACTTTGGTTCTTTGGGTTCTTTTGTAGTTCCACACAAATTTTAGAATTTTAAAAAAATTTCTGTGAAATATGCCTTTGGAATTTTCACAGGGATTGCACTGAATCTATAGAACATTTTAGAGCATATTAACATTTTAATAATATCAATTCTTCTAATTAATGAAAACAGGATATCTTTCCACTTATTTCTATCTTCAATTTCTCTCATAAATGTCTTATAGTTTTCACTTAATATTCACTTATTTTAAACTATTTGATAATTCTTCAACACCAACCTCTTGTTTCAAGATAGTAGAGCCAAATTTTCTACTTGAATAAGAAACAAATTTAGACCACCTTAGCACTGCTTATCAATATGTTCTATTAAACCATGTCTTATAATAAACAACTTACATGTATATATAGGCTTGTAGTTTACTAAGTGCCTTACAAATTTATTTGATTCTTTAAAACCCTGGGTAATCAGGTTATCGCTATCCTCACATCAAGCAAAAAACAAAATGAGATTCAGAGAAATTTAAGTCATTTGTCCAAGGTCACACACACAAAAAAAAGGAGAGTTGGACCCGATGAAAAAAAAAATCTGATGCCAAGTCCAGAGCATTTGACCAAGAATACAAGACATGGTGAGCTGTTTCTACTAGAACTGGTAAGTAACAGAAAAATAATTCATTTTCTTCCATAAAAATAATTTGTGTTTTTCCTAAAAATGGGAAAACTTGCTTAACATGTGACAGAAAAACTATAAGACTCAATCATTTCAAACAGTCAACAGTTCTGACACTCCAGAGTGGAAAAAGGGCAAAAGAACAAGAAAGTGAGAAAAGCCACTGGGTCATTTCAGTTTTCTGAAATGAGTATATTTTCTTTCAGAGGATCTCTAAAAACTCAAGAGAGTTGTGCAGAATGCCAAAGAGGCTTATTTTTAAGTACTTCCAGCAAGGGAAATTCCAAAATCATCAGTCCACTACCAACAATCTTCACAATCATCAAGGGCTGTCCATATCCACAATTACTTCTTTTCCACTCTTTCCCTCTTATAATCTGGCTTCCATATCTACCACTCTTAATGATACTATCCTAAAACATAAGTCATGATTTAGATGTAAATGTCTCAATGAAAAGTATGGACCCGCTAAAAAATGTTTTCAAAACTATGAACACACATACATTTTTCTGAGAGAAGAACCCACGGCTTTCATCAAATTTTCAAACATCAGTGACCCTAAAAGGATAAGCACCACTCTCTAAAGTCACTAATGAGAATACTATTAATTAAATGATACTCATTACTCGGTTTTTTGTTTTCCTTCTCTCTCACACTTGATTTCAAATATCACACAAATCTGAAATCCTAAAATAGCTCTTTTAAGAATCTGTATCACTGCTGTCATCGTAGTGACTGGTGGACACTATTTATATGACCTCAATCATCTTTTATCCTTCTTCCCCTCAAAACCTGAGCACTCCTTTGTGTTTTTATATTCACTTCTCTAAGCCAGTGATTCTTAAAATGTGGTCCCCAGACCTGCAGCAGTAGCGATCACTTGGGAATTTGTCATATATGTAAATCACTCCAGGCTCACTCCATATGCCCACAAAAACATATATGGGGGAGCTTGCAATATGTCTTAAAGGCTCTCCAGGTATATGCTCAAGTTTGAGGACTACAGTCCTGTGCACAGTAAGTTTCAATTCTATTAGTTTATTTTTTCTTTCAAATATTAGTGAACACTAGCTTTGTGCAAAGAACCCATCTTAATATGGAAGCTTTTCAAAACTCATTTTAGACTTTGCACACATTCCCAAATTCTGAGTTGCCTAGAGAACATATATAGTTCCCATATTACCTCAAAGTGAGTCCTAAACTAAATTCATTTACACTCTCTCCCTACACACACAGGCAGAGAACACATAATTTTCTTATTCTACTTACTTGCTAAAAATCTTAAGAGTCACATTTATTTCTTCCTCTTTTTCTGCAAATGAATCTCAATAAGTACTCATGGATTATTTTATCCCACCCTAATTTAGATTTACCCCTTGTTCTTCATTCTCATAACCACCCTGATCTGGGTGAGACTTTATCATTGCGAAAGTCTAACAGGTAACTTCCCCCAGAGCTAAGTGGCAGAGACAAGAAATAAACCCAGAGGCTATTTGAACCCAAAGTTCAAGCTCATTCACTAAATTACACTGCTTTCAAGGGGTGCAAAGAACTGACATCATTTAATTCTATACTTAAGATCTTAAATATCTTATAATAGGTTACTGGAACACAGCTGAACTTCTTATTACTTTGGCACTCACAGCCAAAACACCTATTTCACTGATATACCCACGATTCCTTTCCTAAGATCCAACACTGAGCCTTTCCACCCTTGGGACGTCTATCTCCTTAAAAGCCGCAAGCGATGCATTTATGCACATAGTACAGTAGGAATGAATGACACACATATCAACAAAGCAAAGACCAATGTGATTCATGGGACGGCAGAAAGTCCAGGAAAAAGCAACTAATCTTCAATTCAGTTGAGATGATCTCTCAGAACAATAAATACTTTAACCTTTCTTATTAATTTTGTAAAGATTATCTAGAGAACTTTCACTTCTAGCTAAGAAGAGGGACTAGATTGACCAGCTCACCTAAAACAACCAAAAAAAAACATGCAAAATATATTAAACACTTTTCAAGATATTATATATCAAACACAAAGGACACTGACCCACTTAAAGGAAATTGATAAGGTAGATAAATACAAGCAATGCCTGCAAATTCCCAGAACTGAAAATATAGAGCTTAGAGTCCATGGAGACAAAAGCAGCTAGAGTTTACAGCATAGTATTGAAGAAGAGAGAACACAGGAGGCAGCAGAGGGTCCCTTTTGAGTATTTAGTTGAGTAATGAACAAAAGCATTGTCAGAAAAGAACCTTAAGCTAAGAGCCACCTTAAAGGATTAGAGGACACAGTACCAGGCAAAGTATCTGTTCCTACCAGTATTGAAAAACTTCATAATTTAGAGTTGAGTATAGCCTTGCTTCAACTATGTGGAATAATTAGCCCTGGATGAAGAACTGCTCCAGAGCAGCCTAACAAATCTTAAAATCAAGACCACAAAAGATCAAACTATTTCCAAGTAATGTAAGATACCCTAGAATAAAGCATAGGAAGGGTTAGTAATACAAAAAATATCCAACACTCAACAAGGATAAAATATGATATCTGACATCAATCACAAACTAATGGGGCATGTAAAGAAGCTGAAAAAGTATGACTCAAAATGAGGAGACAAATCAATCAAAACTGATCAAGCACTGACAGATATTAGAACTGGCAGACAAGGACATTAAAACATATGAAATAACTATTTTATGTGTCCAAAAAGTTCAGACAGAAGACTAGAAGATATAAAAGACTCAAAATGAACTTCTAGAGATTAAAACTGTATTGTCTGAGACAAAAAATACACTAGATGGGATTAGCAGGAAAGGAGAAGTTACAAAAAAAATAGTGAACAAATCCAAAATAAAACAGAGGAAAAAAAAGTATATTTAGCTTTTGGATAGCTTTAAATGACCTTCTATATGTACACCTGGAATCTCCAAATGGGGTGAATGGTATGAAAAAATATTTGAAGAAATAATATTCAAAAGGTTTTCATATTTAAAGATGTTTATAAACCCAAAGGTCTAAGAAATTCAATGAACACAAGCATAAGAAACAAAAATCACACCAAGATATAGCATAATCAAATTATTCAAAACCAGCCATAAGGACAAACATCTTTCCAGCAGCCAGAGGGAATAAAAAAGACATGTAATATACACAGGAACTAAAATGAGGACAAGATTTCTTAACACAAACAATGCAAACAGCAAGACAGTGGATTGACACTTTTGGAATACAAAACAAAACAAAATAAAACAAAACCTAAAATTCTACACCCAGTGAAAACACCTTCAAAATAAGGGCTAAATGTAGACTTTTTCAGTTATTGAAACTGAAAAACCAGTAACCTCTTACAGTAAGAAATATTAAAGGACATCCTTCAGACAGAATGAAAATATGGATCTATATAAAGGAATGTCAAAAACAACAGAAACAGTAATTACACTGGTAAATATATACGATTTAAGTCTCTTTAAAAGACAATTGACTATTAACACAAAAATAGTAACAAAGTAGTAAATGTTTTATAAAATATGCAAAAGTAAAATGTCTGACAACATACAAAAGGTGGGAAGAAATGAAAGCATGCTGTTTTTAGACTATACATGAAGTAATATCCTTTGAATACAAATTGAGAAGTTTAAAATGTATAAAATACAGTAAATAAGCACTAAAATAACAAAATTAGCTCAACAAAGGAAATAATGGAATCACAAAAATATTCAATTAATCCAAAGGAAAGCAAGTAAAGAAGAACATATAGAATAAGTAGGAAAGAAATATCAAAATGCTATTAATACACAGATTTAAATGTGATATTTAGACCTAATCGTACCAATCATCACACTAAATATAAATAGCATAAATGCCCCAATTAAAAAGTATAGACTGCTGGAGTTGATAAAAAAGCAAATATATGCTTTCTATAAAAAATGCATTTTAAATATAAAGACACAAATAGGTTATAAAGCAAAGAATGGAATAAGACATACCATGCTAAAATTAAACTTAAAAAGAGCTGGAATGGCTAAATTAATCTCAAAGCAGATTTCAGAACAAATAATACTACCTATGACAAAGAAAGTCACTTCATAATGATAAAAAGAATCAATTCATAAAGTAACTTCACAGTGACAAAAGAATCAATTCATAAAGAATATGTCAAACTTCTAAACATTTATGTACCTAATAACAGAGCTTCAAAACACATGAAGTAAAATATGATGGAACTATAAGAAAATTTTTTAAAAATCCACATTTATAGTCAAATATTTCAATATCCTTCTCTCAATAACTGATAGACTACGTAGGCAAAAAATCAGTAAAGACAAAGTAAACAGCATATCGTTATCAACCAGCTTAACCCAAATGACATTTACAGAACACACCACCTAACAGAATGCACATTCTTTTCAAGCGCGTGTAAAATACTTACCAAGACAGATGATATTCTGGACCATAAAACAAGTATAAAAGGACTGAAATCATACAAAATGTATTTTCTAAATATGACATAATTAAAATAGAACAGAAATATCTCTGAAAATTACTCAGAGAAATAAAAAAGGGGAGGGAGGGGAGGAAATACCATAGTATATGAAAATGCCAAATAGGTCATAATAATTATACGCCCATAATGATGTAAGTACTGAATGATGTAAGTACTGAAGAACTACTTAACCAAAAACTATAAATATATTGGGATGTGGGGAGGAGACAGGACAGGATGGTATAAGAAAGCAAACATTTTATGTATCACAACAAAAAGTTAAAAATGTCTAAAAGCAATAAATCAAACAGTATCTTTGTGTGTGTGTGTGTGTGTGTGTGTGTGTGTGTGTGTGTGTATTGATTATAAATACAGAGAGTATAAATTTAGAAGAAATGGCAGAAAGAACTGAAAGTAGCTACTTCTGAGGTATACCAGAAGGAGTAGGGAGATGAGGGGCATTTTGTTACATGTGATATTCTGATTGCTTGTAGTAGTTTGACAAAATATTTTTCAAAGAGATTTCACTTACATCATCTCATCTAATTCCTGGTGAGGAAGGTATAATGATCCCCACTTAACAAATGAGCAAACTGATATTCCAGGTTAACTAGCTTGCTCAAAGTCAAAGCCACTACACTTTCTTTGATAATTATATATATATGACACTTATCACAGCATCATTTACACAGATAATCAAAGGTGAAAAGATATACTTTTGGTCCTCATTTTTATTTAATTCTGTAAATATTTTTAGTTTTTCCTCCTCTACTGAAGATGATCAGTTTACTGGTTACAAAGAACAAATATTCATACTTAGCCTCCTGTTAAAAATGAATTTTGAAAGAAATATGAAGACTGACTCGGCATATGTAGAGAACAAAATTATACTCAAACTCCAAGATTAAACATTTCTTTTAATCATTATTTTTAATTGTGGTCTAATACAAATAACATCAAAATTACCATCTCAACCATTTTCAAGTGAGTTCAGTGGCCTTATGTACATTCACACCATCATATAACTGTCACCACCATCCATCTCCACAACTCCCCTCTCTCCAGCCCCTGCCAACCACCATTCTATTTTCTAGCAATCCATTGACTTCTCTAGGTATCTCATATAAGTGGAAAAACATAGTATTTGTCTTTCTGTGACTGGCTTATTTCATTTAATATAGTGTCCTAAGGATTCATGCATGCTGTAGCACAACCTTTTAAAACTAGTTTCCAAAACAGTAAAAAACAACTCCTATAAGAAATACTGTAAGAAATTAAAGCACCAGTGAATTTAAGAGATAAGAATTTAGTTAAACTTAGGTATATTTCCTTAAGAAAAATTAATGTTTCCCTCTCCCTTAACCATGATCAGGGAACAACAGAATAAAAGTTATGAATAAGTCACAATTTTACACTATTGAAACAGGGTATCTAGGTACTTCATAATGTACACACAGGGAGTGCAAAATCTTACTTTAAAAAATAAGATTTTTTAAAAATCCAAAAAATTACTTTTCCTCTAAGGTCAGTGCTCTTCTGTGTTGTGCAGCAAAGGTCCAAAAGGAAGGCATTCGGTAAATACAGACTGGGTCTTTGTTTGGTCTTCGTTTTCTATTATAACGGTGGAGCCACACAAAAGCCAAAAGTACTAACAATGTTAGGTGTGCACAAAATACTGAGTCATAGTAAATATCTTACAAATCAGAAGCGAAATAGCCTCCATTCAGACATACTGAGCTCAAGCAGGAAGTACATGAAACCTGACCTTTACAATGTACTTTGAAAAGGTTCCCTTGGTTGCAGTTAAAAAAAAAAAAAAAAAAAGCAGCAGCAGCTTGTTGTGTGCCATTACCTCCCCCTTCATTCTCTCACTCTAAATTTCTGCCCTAAATACCATGCATTTATTTCCATCTAACGCACACAGAGGTCTCAGACAGCCTTTCAATGGAGCCACTAAACAGACAAAGCACACAAACTCTTTGAGATATCAAAAACACCACTGGTATTAGGGTATAGCTGGTTTTTTGAATCTTGACTTATGATGCAACTAGAGTCACCCACAGAATTTCAACAAGCAGTGATAACCGTAAGTGCCTCAAGTGTCTAGGTATCTGACAAGAACTTAAGCATGAGTTGTGCTTTTTTGTAGACTCAGAATATTGGCACCTAAAAGAAAAAATATTTGCCTTAAACAAAATCTGCTATTTTATGACAACCATTGAAAAAGTATATTAGGCAAGACATTCATTTATGTTTTATTACAACTGAACCATTTGGCATGTCCCAAATTAAGTGAGTACGACCACTAACTAAAATAAGACAAGTCAATAACATTCCAATGCAAAATATCTCACTGTCTAAAATTATCTACATTTTAGGACATTTTAGTGATTCCTTAATTGCTATATGGGATAAAATCTCATATAGCAATTAGCTTTAATTAGCAAAAACCTTTAATATATAAAAACACTTGCAATTTTTCTAGGTAATATTTAGTTTCCCTCAACCTCTCAAAAGACAAAATACTAAGTAGTCAGCACTGCCATTACCTAAGTTTTTAAAATGCTACACAACTATGGTTAGCACCATCTCTATGTGACACCCACTGTAGCTCAAAAAAATAGTCATCCAACAAGAAAAGAAATATACTACTTTCGACTTCCCTTTCAAAGAAGGCAAATTTTGGCCTGAGAAACACATACAAAGTATTTTCTATTTTTTCCTCTTTTTTTAGCTCCTCCTTCAGCTGAACCTTTTAAAAATTTTGAAACGAGAATTTTGTCTGGTTTGTGATATGTTATAAAACCAGATTACTTGATAAAAGGACACCATAAAAAAGGTCCATTCTCAGAGAGTATATATTTTAGGACAAGGGTATCCAAGCCCCAGGCTATGGACTGGCACTGTCCAGTGGCCTGAAAGGAACTGGGTCACATAGCAGGAGGTAGGTGGTGGGCCAGCAAGTGAAGCTTCATCTGTATTTGCAGTCACTCCCCCGCGCTAGCATCACTGCCTCAGCTCCACCTTAGATCATCCGGCATTAGATTCTCATAGGAGCACCAGTCACTGGTGCCAAAAAGGTTAGAGACAGCTGTCTTAAGACATGAAACCCTTCGCCTTGTGTTGGATACAAAACAACTTTAATATAATAAACATTTCTGTCAAGTTCAGGGGGATTTCTCTTAAGCACTAGTGATGTAGAAAACATTTTTAGGACATTTTAGTGATTCCTTAATTGCTATACAGGATAAATCTCATATAATGCAAACCTCATATTTAAGAAAATTATAAGATTAAAAAACTGTAATCAATATTTTTTAAGTTGTCAACTATACCACCTCTACTGAACAATGAATAAACTTAAGTAATTTTGCAAAAAAAAAAATCAGAAAATGAATTAACATATAGTAAACAGAAAAACTCATATAATCCCTTAGAAAAGTATCCACAAATAAAAGTGTGTTGGCCACTATGTTATAGATTTTTTTTGTCCTATCTTCAAGATTACTAATAGCATATTTACAGTGGAAGAAGAAAGGAAACTGAGGTTGAAAGTAACACATAAAAGATAAGAAAACCAGCTGCTTTCCCCTATCACCTCAGTTTACTTTGAATCTCACCAATTCAGTAGAGATTTGGAATAAGTGCCTGTGTTTTGGATAGGAAAAGCTTTCTTATTCCTTCCAATCAAATATTCTGTAATCAACATTTCCTAGTATCACATGATTAATGTCATTCAATACTTCTAGACTTCCTAAAAACAGGTTACAAACTCTCACTATGTACACTGAGTATTTGAACGGGCATAGAAGAAATGAAGAAACTTGCTTTCAGTTGCCATTAGAAGTCTAGGACCTATAATAAAAGAATTTTTGAGAGAGACTTTTCCTGACATTAACTTGTGTTCCAAGCATGGAAATTAATAGCTACTGGATCTTAAACCATATGAGTCAAAGAAAACAACATTATCACTTTATGCAAAGCTGGCAAATTCAGTGACTTCTGAAGATGCTGAATATTTCTAAATTATCTGCCCTGGCCTGTTAGTTCAGCTACAGATGAGAAGAGTGTTAAAAGATGGCAGCAGATTTAAGCCTTAGTTATCTTTACTAAGAAAGCTGTTCAAACTTAAAATACTATCAACATGAGTGTTAATCTTCAAAATGGATTATGGGGCATTTATTGGTATTGTCATAATGACTGCCTCTTCAAACCATCAGTAGGGCTTATAAACTTTCACAGTACAGTGGTAGAAATGTGTAAATTTAATTTGCTCCAATTAAACTAGCTTCCTCTCGTACAGGGCTCATTTTTCCAGAAACGATTTTTTTCAATAGGGTACACCTATACACTTTTTCACTGAATTGTTCCATATGAATTCTAAAGTTTATCTGGTATATCAGCTAAAATAAAGAACTCTATTAATTTGTAGTACAGATACAAATACAATACTGGAGCCAACTTATGAGGGGTCTCCCTATGGAGTACAGCAGTAAACTGTCAGCCTATGAAGATCTATCAAAGACATCTATCTGTCCTTCAAATGTTTGATGAAACTACTGCTAAATTTACAATCTTAAGTCACTGATGGCTCAAAAGTCTATTATCATCTGAAAATAGCATCCACACACTATGGCAAAATCTTATATTCTCCCTCAAAATTTTCAAGTATCTTTTGGGAGTTCTCTATTACACTGAAAACTTGGCTTGATATATTAAATAATAAAGATGATAACAGAGCTATGATTTTAAATATTCTCACATTCCTAACAATGAATAGTTCAAAATTCAGAAACTGCGGCAGTCATTGGTTAAATAGTTAAGGAATTTAGAGAATTTCGCTAACGCATGCCTCAGTCTTAAAGAAAAATGGTGGGTCTGAAATGAAACTTTTAATTTTATTTAATCCACAAGAAAATTTACAAAACCATATATTATGGAGGTAAATCTTTCCTCTTCTTTCCCCCGCAAAGTGCTGATCTTTAGTAATGGTTCTCTTCGTGAGTCAAAGAGTTAAAATCATTTCTTATACTCCCAAATGAGTGTCAGTACCACTCAGAGATGCCATGTTTTATTTAAAACATACTCTTTCTCAGTAACTGCTTTGTTCTAATTGGCAAAGCAAAGCCAGGTCTCTAAAGCACATAGCTCGTTACATTCAGTTTGGATTACAAAAACACACCATGAAACAAACTGCATCAAAATGTACAAATTAACGGCACAGGAGTAGGGACAGGGAGGTGGAATTAGATTGTAATATGGAACAAAATCCACAGGGAGGCTAGGGAACAAATCACTAGTGTCTCTATAAACTATACAAGTTTCCAAATGAGCAAATACACAAGGCAGAGGATAGGCTTTTCCATAACTCAACTAGATGCTCCCTAGTGGTTAGGATTCGGTGCTCTCCCATAACTCAACCAAATTGCTAAGTATGGATACAACAAAAGGAGAATTTTTTCCAGCCCTATTATACACACATGTATGAAAGAATGGGAATACCAACAAGAAGGATTAACAAATGAAGCCTGCAGGTTGCACTGTCTAAATCTAAATATGAAATTCATCTTTGCCTTCACACCAACAATGTGCAAACAGCTCTGCAACTGCCTCCAAATATTTTTTTTAAAGTCTTCTGAGAAGCTAAACACAGGAGACTAAATTAGAAATGGTACCTCGGTACACAGTACAGAGAGCAAGGTTAATGATCTAAAAGTTATATGAACAAGAACAAAAAATGAGGTTAAAAAATGAAAATCTCATCGCCAAAACTGAAAATGCATTAGACAAAAACACTCCCCCCATCACACGTGCAAACCTTTCCCAAATAACTATGCTATGAAGCTTCTAGCACTGTTTCTCTGGTTTTCCCTGGATATCTAAACTGCAACTAAACTGAAAGAAAAGGGAAAAAAGTGTATACTCCTAACCTACACATAAATACAAAACAATGCTGTGCTACATTCATGCAGGGTTTTCATAGTACAATTTCATCTAAACCTACTACCTTCACTCCTAATAATGTCAGACAGTGGGAAAAATTTTAAATTGGAGTCTAAACATCTAAGGTCAATCTCAGTTCTTTGCTTTAAAAATTATTTACTCTTGGGAACATTATTCAATCCATCTGAGCCAGTTTCCTAATCTGTAATGGAGATATAAAACTGTCCAAGTTGTTGGGATCAAATGAAATAGTACTGTGCAAAGTGGCTTTATAATATAAAAAAAAAGCTTCGAAAATATTAACTATTATTCCAATTATTTCACCTTAGGATTCTATAGATATAAATGTCCATGCTCTTCCTCCACCTTATTTAAAAAATGGTAATTCTTGTTCCACTTCTATTTATACCCTTGTTAATTTCTTCTGAACCAGAAGTCTTAAGTTAAAGTGGTTTTTTTCTTCTCTACATCCAAAATTTAGTCTAAATGTAAATTAAGAAATTTAAAACAAATCTTTAGTACTAGTTACGATTGTTAACATAGTTATAGCTCTGCTTTACACACTAAACTCTAGCGAAGCAGTGGGACTTATAACTGATACAAAATTGGTATATTAAAGATCACATTTGTTATATATTAATGGCCTAAAAATAACACTCTATCATTTTGCCCACCATTTTCTACTGTGACTGAGAATTAAATGCAAAGGGGTTATAACCAGAAGTGTCAAAAAGCAACCTCATCGTAACGCTTTAATTCAAGAGCAAAAGAAACAGCCAGAACAAGAATGACTCTAAGTATCTGTATTATGGTAGAGTCAAGACCACTGAAGTACATAAGAAGTCTCATGGTGCTTTTCTAAGTTTGACAGTTACCCATATTCCTGCCAAACCTAAAGGGAAGCTCATAAACCTAAGTCTAATCACGCCGATTTAGCTTGCATTAGTCTGCCGAGAACATGAACCATAAGAAATATTAATTCATATTTTCATGTCATAGAGGGTTGCCTTATTACATGAAAAAGGGCCAATTACATCTAACCCAAGCAGACCTCAGAATTATGAGTCTCCAAACTTCTTTGACAGAATGCAACATCAGTATAAACTCTGAACACACACCTCTTACATTTCTATTTGTTCTAAAAGTAATTATAAACTCCTGCAATGAATTGAATGGTGTAACCCATCCTTACTGCCCCTTCCCCCCAAAAAAAATCCACCAGAAATCTGTGAAAGTAATCTTATTTGGTAAAAGAACCTTTGCAAATGTAATTAAAGATTTCAAGATAAGACTGTCCCGCATAAGGGTGGGCCCTAAATCCAATGACACTTATCCTTAGAAAAGATAGAGAATAAAAGACAGAAAACAGAGAAGTCCATGTAAAGATGACAGAGATTGGAGTAATGTGTCTATAAGCCAAGGAATGCCAAGGAGAAGCACTGAATGGATTTTCTTTCAGAGCCTCCAGTATAAACGAGCCTTGCTTGCTGACACCTTGATTTAAGACTTCTAGCTTCCAGAACTGTGAGAGAATAAACTGGTGTTTCAGCCACCAAATTTGTGGTAATTTATTATGGCAACTCTAGGAAACTATTATCAATAACATTATATACATTATAAAAATTAACAATACATAAACAATGATAAAAAGAAATATAAGTAGAAATTCTAACATTTTCTCTCTATGCTTCAATAGATAATCCTGTGCACCATTTAGAGACTACAGCTTTAGACCAACATGTGAGGCAGAAATAAAGCCAAAAGTTGAGTTAAACTATCTTAAAAGATCCAATGACTATTGAAAATTTCTTCCATTTCACCTACAATACTGACACAAGGTGACAATTTTTCTACTTACAGCCTAAAAGAAGCTATATTTCTGCTACTTAGAACACTGAGCATTTTGTTTCCCATTAGAAATGCAACAATTATTTCTGACATAATTCCCATAACATCATCATCTACAGCACACTTGCTTATTCATTTATCTTAACTAGCGTTAATACTTAGCTACACAATTTAAGAATGCTTATTAATAGGATGGCAAACTACGATAGACTAAAAGGTCAGAAAAAACTGCCAGAGTTCAGCTTTGCTAATTAGTTAAGGACCTGCTGCTCTTGTACTGCTTTCATTTGAGAACAAGTAAGCCTACCCTCCAACGAATAGAGTTTCTAATACAGGAAGTCTTAACATATTCAATCCAACTGTTGAGAGCAAAAGTGAGCGCTAGTGAACACATGATGTTGAAATTGTGGTATAAAAACGGTACTTGAAAAGAACTTATATGTCCATCAACAAGGGATTAGATAAACTGTGGCATAGTATAATGAGGGTGACCAATAATTCATCAACCAAACTGGGACACACTGAGGAGTACAAAAGGATGTTATTAATTTCACTGGTACAAAAAGCATAAACTGAGACTGTTCCAGGTAAATCAGGACCTTAATTATAATAGAATATTATAAGTTAATTTGAACTAGAGCAACAATGTTGAAATGACTGGTTTCTAAAAGCATTGTTAAAAAGTAATGCAAGTTGTCGAATGAATAGTGCAACATACCACTCAGACTGAATCATAAATACTGAATCATATATTGTTTATAAATGCCATTCATAATAAAAAGTATAAATACACATATAAGAAAGATAATGGTTGTCTCTGGGGTGGAAGGAAGATGATGGGGTAAAAGAAAACTATGAAATTTTAGTTCTTTGTTAAAATACATTATAAAGAAAAAAAAACAGGACAAAAATGTTAGTATTTGTTAATTCTGGGTTGGCTTGTAGATGTTTACTAAATTACTCTCTGTAATATTCTGATTTTTCAGACACCCACAGCTGACATATACCCACCAATGAAGACATAATGGTAGAGATAATCAGATGAGCTGAACTATCTCTTTTTAAGAAATACATAACCAATGTTGTGTTATACCTAAGAAATCTTTCTTGGACTATCAGCTTTAAAGAAATCACAGAGTCTTCAACAGTAATCAATTCAACAGAACTATAAAGACAGAAATAACCTATCCAAATGCTTCATTTTAAGAGTAGCAGCTGCCTTTTTCTGAGAAAAGGTGATTTGAAAAATCAAAGTATGACCAGAATACTGATTCTACTATCCTGCCCAAACCTTACCATACTATGAAATAACTAACTGGAGTGAGTATTTTTATACTATTTTCTTGATGGGGACAGGGTTCCCACAATTTCTAAAAGGAAAGATATATAACAAGTACTTTACAATTTCAGATTCACTCTGCTGCTCTTACTACAGATCCTCAAAACTCAACTGTAACTTCTAAGAGGGAATAAAGGCAGAAAAGAGATTAGAGTGTAACTCAAAACAGTAAAGAAGGGCTGCAGGTCCATGAGAAAATGTTTTAATTTACTTGCTATAAAATGGGAATTTGTTACTTTGTTCTGGAAGTTATCATAAAACTCAAGTCACCTTGAAGAAAAATGTTTGTATATTATTTTACACCATTCTACTCTCTACTTGGCATTACTGTATTACTTACCTTAGATGTCAACATTTAGATTCCCTAAACTAAAAGCTACAGCCAACTTTACTTTGCTCATTCCAGAAAGAAACTTATCAGTTCTGGAGTCTGTCAGACTTAAGTACAATGCACTTTTTAAATTTTTATAATTTTTACAATTACATTAATAGTAAATTCTAAATATGTAAACAAAATCACATTTAATTAAAATATTCCTATTCTGAGATTACTGAAATTAAATTTTTCACGTACCTTCCTTCCTCCAGCTTTATCTCATGCATGTATAGTCTAATTACAGGATACTTTCAAGTCTTCTGAATCAGCATGAAATTAACCAGTTTGTTATTTTTAAAAGGGGGAAAAAATCCCAAACTAATGGCACGTTAAGAGCATAAATTATGGAATTCTATTATTCAATTAACATTTTAAATTTAGGTAGAAAATCTGACAGCAATGAACAAGCTTGATAATTTTCAGACTGGATACAAAATATGCAACAATGGATAAAATAAAATCATGCATTAATACTATTTCAATCCCTTATAGCACCTCCCCTGAAGTCCATTTTGAATTTAAAACATGAAATAATAAAAATGAAATTACTATATAAAATTAATAGTTTTCTCCCAGCTAACAAAGGCTAGTAGAAGAAATATACTAATTATATTTTCTCCACTGTTAAATATCAGAAACCAGCATCTAATGTTATTCATTTGACTAGGTACTTGAAAGCAGATTCCTACAAAACTAAATACACAGTTAGCCATAAAGTCATACCAGATATGCATCCTATATGAATGTGTAATTTCCTTTCTCTATTGCAATATTCTTCACTCATAATGAGGCACAAGAAATAACTATAAAATAAACGTAAGCTTGCTTAACTATCTTCTCACAAAAAATACATATTTAAAAATTTACACTGAAACTGATTTTCAGAAAATTAAATAACGTCACCATTAGGTTATAATTTCATAGATGCTTTATCTGAATTTTCAATTAATCTTCAACTGACAAGAGATTCCCTTACACTTTAGTTCTTTCAGTCTTGCCCCTTTCTATATATCAACATAGCTTTAAAAGTATTTTTTTATAGAAATTATTCTGTAAAAAGTAAAAATAAAAGCTTTTTTTTTTACTGTGAATAGATCCAATTTTATGTGAATCATGGAATAGCAAGTTTCTTAAAAGTTAGTCTTAAATGGAACAATATGTTCAAACCAAGTCTACGTTTTAAAAGAAACTGCTTACTTAGATTTCTCAATGAAGTACCTTTGTCATAGTTTATAAATAATAAGATACTTTAGTGTTAGTTTTTCAAAGAAATTACTGAAAGTTATTAAAAATTAAATACATATAGGTGTCTAAAGTCCAAAGGACCTAGTGGTTTTTTTTATACTGAGCACATGTTAAGTTCTTCTTCTGATAAAAATCTGTCATCAGTGCTACTCAAAGAAATCTTCCATCTCTTGGGACATATCTTCAGGCCCACACCCTTATAAAGGATAAAGTGGTCTAGAGATTATAGCTACTTCCTACTCACCACACTTCTCTGTTCCCTACAGCATGCCTTTCTAAGGGTGGTGGGAGATAACACCACACTGCTAAAGAAGTTACTTCAGACAGTTCTTTAATAATTTCTGCCTTGGTTTCTTCCCTACTTGGGATCATCTGTTTGGTGTTTCTGTCATCCATACTTTTATTTAACAAAATCATCCTGTGAAAAGTACTGTTTTAATGATAGCTGGGCTTCAATATGGTAGTACAGAAAGTCACTGTAAATTAGGTACTCAATGTCTCTAAATATCATAAGACCAATTAGTATCTAAAACTCACAAATTCATAAAGTGTGGTGGCATACAAACAGAAAATAATAACATAGGCAATATCATTTCTACCTTTGTAAGAGACAGGACTACCCTTTAGAGATGCTATGTTTGTCTTTTCATGTGTATTTTAACACAGCAATAGACAATGAGGTTTTAGTTTATGCTTTCACACAGAAAATCATGTAAGCAAAACTAGTCAAGAGCTCAGAAACAACAAAGGTCACAAGAAATCAAATGGTTAATACCTTGCCTAAAGATCAAAAGAAAATATGCCTTATTTTACAAAGAAAATTTGAGATCCCAAATAACTGATTTTCCAGTGAATTTTTGCCATCTGGTGGTTTTCAAACCTTTTAAACCATACCTAAGTAATATGCCAGTAAAATATATTTATATTACACAACCTGTTACACATTATTTTTATTTTTTATAAGTAATGCAAAGATTTTACAAAAGAATACCCTTAAAATTTGGGACACATTCTGATTATTTTTACTTAAATTTTTTAAAATGCTGATCATGACTCATTAAACTGATTGCTTTACCCCTAATAAATAAATCACAACATCCACAGTTTGAAAAACTGCATTAGAAAGTAGTGTTTCAACCATAACACAGTATGTTATGAAATTTTGTTGCTTTCTATTATAGATATTTACTGATTCTTTTAGTAAAGACACACACAACAACAATATAAAAATATTTAATGAGAGGACAACATAATAGGTAGAACATTATCAAGGAGATAGAATGTCAAAACTAGACCAAAAAAAGTTTTTCTGATAACTTTAAAAATCAGAAAATCTGCAAGATCAATTGATAAACTTATGTTTAGATTGTTTAACTACCATCACTTTCAACAGTTTAGACATTCCATAATTTTGAATAAACTGCATACCTGTTAAGCAAATCCTTTCTTTAGCGATAATATAAAAATAATTAACATTCTCTACTGGGAAGGACGGTACATCAACTCAAAGATGGAAGAATCCTTACCCAAACACTATAGGTGCTCATAGAATAGTCTCAGTCTTGAGAGAGAGAGATCCAAATTTCTAAACAAAGGTACAGAACTGTGATTTGAGGAAGGAAAATACAGAACATATGAAAGGACGACAAAAAAAGAGAAGGGAGAAAAATAGTAAAAATGGGAATTAAGAAAAAATATCCTAAGTAAAAGGAAATCTTTCCTGTTTTCTTAAAAAAAAAAAAAAGATTAAATAACCTCAGAAAAAGAAAATTCAGAAGAGCATTTTAAATCTACTGTACCTCAAATCATTACACTAGAGTCAAACATTTCTTGGTGCTTCCCCAAAAAACTTTATATGTTCTTGTGATTGTGGCATAGAAAATCTTGGATGACAGGGTTTTCACATCAAAAGCCTTTTAAGGCTAAGAAAAGCATATTACACATTTGTGAAAAAATAACTCCAAATGACCTTAAACTTCAGCCAAGCCAAATCAGAGTTGTCGAAAAATAAAAGTAAAAATAATACCCTCCCATTTCAAAGAGAGAAATTTTAGTTGAGCTGCAAGTCTTCAGGATAGCAAATTCAGCCAGGTTGGACACTCTTCTCTATACATGCCAATGGCTAATGCAGACATTTCTTATTCTAACAATACAGAGAAACATTATTATTTGAATTATAATTTATCAGCAACTAACATTTTAATGATTTTTTAGTAACTCTCACTTTTCCCTTCCTCTGACCTCAAAACAGCCCAGAAATCTTTTGTTTTTTTAAAAAAGGGAAAAATATCTAAATGATGGTAGTTATCAAGGGTGTGTGCTCATCATTTGGCAGAATATTTCTTCAGAAGTATACAGTTATCAAAATGAACTTTAAACTGGCATTAACAGTTCCTAACGTAGTGCCCTACTCATTCAACAACACTTTAAACATGCTTTTATTCATTTCAATTTTATGTAAACAAGTTATAACAAACTTACTTTTCACCACATAGATTTATTTTGAAAAGGAATCCTGAAAAATCTCTAAATAACCTAACGGTATACAATAGCAACTTTTAGTGATTTTTCTACCTTCTAAAAGTACACTGTACACTTTACAATATACTTTAAGAGTATTTAAAATCACAGTGGCCATGGACAAAATAAAAATAATCTTCATGTTGTCTTGCACATCTCCTGCCTCTGCTGCAATAATGCATTTCTATCCTCTATGTTTATACAGAAACAAAATCCACAAATATATCTTTAAAGTTCAATGACTTTTTATCTTCTGAATATCAAAAAGAACACCAAATGATCCAGCAAGCAGGATATTACTAGTCATTCCTTTCAAATGATGCTGGGGAAATTAGGAATGTGGGAGTAAAGATAAAGAGGAAAGAAAGAGAGAGTGTTTTCTTTACATATCATCTCAATGTTTTAAAGCAAAAATGGTAGTTATGTAGAGAGTAATAAACACAAATCACCAGAGACAATAAATAACTATAACCACAGAAAATAAAACTGCCATAGTCCAAAGAAACACCAAGACATGGACAAACTGTCTTCACTGGTATTTTTTTAAATTGTATATTTAGTTAGGAACATTAGAGTTCTTTTTGAGTATCTGATGTGAGCTACCTTACTCAAAGGTGCCTGGTTTTCCCCCAAAGCCACACTTTACTAAATTATAAGGAGGAGCTAGTTCTACATGGAGACATACAATCTATATGTATTTCGTCTCACTGCTACTTTCACCTTACTTTAAACTCTTATCAATGAGGAAGCTTTTCTTCATGTAATTGTAGACATGCAGAGTAAGGAGAAGAATACATTCAACATGGCAGAGATACTGCAGAAAGATGGATAAAAACCAAACTTACCAATATTTTTTTTTCTTTTAAAGACCCAAAGTATTTGACAAATTCTAAACTTTTAATATATACAAACTATCAGCTTCTCCAACCTTCCCTACTCCTTCCCAAATATCCCTTGGTTTAGGCATAAATGTGAAGGTATAAAAAGCTTACGCTATGATTATTTCCCTTCCCAAATAGCATAATGAATAGAAAATAAAAATTGACAAAGATTCTCTCTGACCAAATTCTAGTCAGGCTCCTCTGGGCCCTCTTCTCAACTTTGGCGTCCTCCTTGGCCTATAAAAACTAGACTCTTAACACAATGATTTCATCCACTCATTAAAAGATTTAAACAAACACTAACAGTTTCTAAAAGCTCAAGGCCCCAACCCTAGGTTGATTCTATCCCCTTTTAAAATGTCTGCCTAGGAAAACTTAAGCCAAAAGAATTTAAGGTTTGTTGTAGACAACACCTGACTTACTAGCCCCTGAGCACCCTCTCTTAGAACATTTACTAAAAAGAGTTTACAACTGTGAATCCTTCCTCTGTCCCTATATGCATCTCTTACAACTCAGGATGTTTTACCCCTCAAGGGCATGAAAACTATTCCTTAAAAATGTAATCATCAGGAAGGACAGGGCTTCAGTTTCTCAGTCTCTATAAGAAGACAGAACCTAACCTCCATGGTTGTCAGCTAAAATATATGGCCAGTCTTATTATCATTTATGTTGACCAACCCTTTGTAATTTTTCACTTCCCTGACTCCATTGAACTCCATTGAGCTCCACTGAGCCAAGAGAGCAACCCCTGCCTACTTCCCCACTTTCCCTTTAAAATATCCAGTCATTGCATAAATCAAAGTTGAGTTCAGTTCACACTGGACCCTTTTCCCTATTGTAGCAGTACATTACTGACTAAAATCTGTCCTTACCTCTGTGGTGTCTGTTTATCTTAGACAAAAATGAATTAAAAAAAAAAAACATTAAACATACCTCAATCAGTAAAGACTTAGTTATTTTATGTAAGATCATTCAGATATAAAGTTCTTTCAAACAAAACAAAAAACCTAAGGCTTCAACTTCATAAAGGAGTCATAATTCAAGGAGTCAACCAATCAGCATTTGGGGGCTGGAAAGGCCCCTGACAAATCAAACCCAAGCCCTTTATTTACAAAAAAACAAAACCCCATGCATAAACCCCATGCAAAGGAGGACCAAATGATTGAGACAGTCTTAAAAAGGGCTAATAGAAAAGAAGCAAAAGTAAATTAAAAAATCCTTTTTCTGCACTTACCAGCAAAGCATTTGGAACAGAGGTTCATAGTCTTGCTGGACCTAGGGCAAAAAAAAAGAAAAAAAGAAAGAAGAGCTAAAAATTCAGTATCACTCTAGTTAAAACAAAGATGTTTGAAAGATAGGCAAAGAATTTCCAGGACAGGTGACTGAACTAATAAACTAATAATGTTAAGTCTCTAATCAGTCACCTCTCCCCCACAACAAAACAAAAACAAAACTTAACACTGTTATCTGTGAGTTATTCAAAACATTATTTTTTGTGATTAACAGCTTAAGAAGATGACATGCAAGTCAATTTATCCCACAGGATTACCACATTCCCGCTGTTCATACTGGAACATACATACACCACGAAGTTTGTACTATAAACAACAACAACTTTGTAAAGGAAGGATTTCATTAATATACACACATATATTATACATATATATAAATGTTTACACACTCATTTATCTCTGTAACATTACTTTAACTTTTATCTCATCCTCTTTCCCCTCATTTCAGTCCTGTATTTCATATCCTGGTCACATTATAACCTTATTTTTTAAAATTTTCCCTTCAGATGTTCCCTTCCACTGTTAACAACAATATGGATGAGCACTTAACATACATTATCTTAATAATCTTTCCACAATCCCTAAGATGGGTATTACCATATTACTTTGCTTCTGAAATGCACTTTTAAAAAAAATCACATTAACATTACTACACCAGGAAACATACAACTGACTACAATGAATAATTTAGTAAGAAAATGTTCCTACCGCCTCCTCCAAAGGGTAATAAATTGAGGGATCTTAGGAAATCAAGAACATACATCTCATCGCCATTTGACAGGTGAGCAGCTTGCCTGAGGTAATACAGTTGAGCTGCAGAAGAATTATTTGACCTCAGTACCGAGCTAACTCCAAAAGCCATCCTGCCATCCTTTGTTGACAATACAGCAAAGTGCTAGACACTGTATAGCAGCCCAGGTACAACATGGCTGGCAATCAATAACTTGTCTGTTAAATTCTTCTCATTGCCCTTTCCCTTCTTCATTCTCTCCAAAGGGGACTCATTCCTACAGCTTTCTTCCACAAGCCTCCTAGAATATTTTGTTGGATAAACTGACATATTTACAGCCTCATTCCTCAGCACCTCCCCTCCCAATATTTTAGTCTTTGCCCAGATCTGCTCCTACACATGGAATAAGCCAATTTTCTTCTGTCCTCCTTAGTAAATTTTATAATTAATGAAAGCCTCCCTCAGGACGTATTCCCTGAAGACTACGACTGTTTTCCAATGTACTGGAATCTAAGACCTAACAGTTAATAATTGTCATAGGGTGACAAAATTTGGGAAGGGATGGTCATCACTTCTCTTCCCCAAAAGAGATGCTATGTTAACAGGTGTATCTTTCTTTAGGACTCTGCTTAAAATAAAGACACCAGAGACAGTAAGGAAATCTAAATATCAAAAAGTAAAAAAACAAAACAAAACATTTTTTATATGCCTCCTATGTGGTAAGCATAACCAGATGCCTTCAACCATTTTACGAAGTTAGAAAACAAGGCTCTAACAGAGTATATATATACCTTGCCAAAGTTACAAAACAAGAAAGTTGGATGAACATGGTCTGCCTAACTCGAGATAAAGCCTGTATTCTTTTCATCATGTCAAACTATGGTCTCTGCCTCCAATACAGAAGCTGAGGGGCAGTTTGGGAGAATGGTCCTACAACTGAAGATTTAATTGATGGTAATCAAGTCAGCTCACTGAGAAAGTAAAGCCTTTCAACAGGAAGAAGCACAACCCTTGTCCTCTCCTCCAAATACATATACACACAGTGGGGAGCAACCCAAGGCTGCCAATCGTTTCAGTTCTAACTCCCAAAGATCTGGAGATAAAGGAATTTCTTTGCTACTAGAACTACCCCCAGGAAGTAGGCCTCTTCCAGATGTGGTTGCTATCTCTTGTCCATGCAGTGCTACTAGAGCCAGGGGTCACTTATCACCTCTGCTGCTATTCAGAAGGACTCATAGAAAGCCTGCAGGGAACTGAGGGCAGCTTGGCACCAAGTGTGCTAGTATAAACATTTGTATTTTGCAAAGCTAGTAAGAAAAAAAAAATGGCAAAATAACATTTTTCTCAGCATCTCCCTAAATCTCTTCAGGTCATTTATGTATTAAAAATACCCACTATATCTATGTATTATCTAAATGACATCCATTCCACTTTCTGCTTAGGAATTTTTCAGCAAAATGGTTATCAATCAGGTTACAGATGAAATAATACAGCTACTGATATTAATCAAAACATAGACGTCACAAATCTGAAATATTTTGGCTACAGAAATAATGGCCACTCTGGTATTCCCAACATGGATCACATAGGTTAACAGTGAATTACTGAAAAACTGTCACAGACTTCTTAGAGTTTTGTTCCTTTCCCATGTCCAACATGTAAAACTAAAGCATATTACAGGCATACAACTACTAACTGCCCATGAAAACACAGTGTGATCAATATGCACAGTATTGGGATAGACAACAGAGTTCTCTGTGGCAGCAAACTTGAAAGGTATATATGATTCTCCTATATTCTCACTGCTCTAGAGAAATTGCTGTTACTGAGATCTCCAATGGCTACCATGTTTCTAAAACCAAGGTTTAATATGCTGAATAATGATGACCCAAAGATCAAATCCTAATCCCTGGAATTTACTGGGGGGTGGGGGGGTGGGACAGAGGGGAGTCCTTAAAAGTTTACCCTATATTGTCCAGGTGGGACCTAAATGACATTACAAGTGTTTTGTGAAAGGGAAATGGAGTTTGGAGAGACACACAGAAGAGAAGGCGATCTGAAGATGAAGGCTGAGACTGGAGAAATAACGTCAGAAACCCAGGAATGCTGGGGCAGCTATTGGAAGCTAGAAGAGGCAAGGGACAGATTCTCCCGTAGAGCCCTGCAGAAGGAGGTCAGCTCTGCCAGATTTTAGAATTCCCATCTCCAGAAACTGAAGAGAACAAATTTCTATTGTTTTAAGCCATCAAATTCATGGTAATTTGTTACAGCAGCCTTGGAAAACCAATACACAGAGTTATAGCTTTGATTTCAACTTACTCCCTCTCTTACCAGCACTCAACCAGATCTATCCTTCTTCCAACTCTCTCTACTTTTGCGTTCTTGTCACTCTTTTTCTTCTTTCAATAATGTTTAATGATATTTTCTGGTTTTGAAGATACATTTGTTCTCTTGCACAGAATTCAGAAAACAAACAGAAGTATTTAAGCAAGAACCAAATATCACTGATAATTCCACCCTCAAAATAAGAATTGTTAATATTCTGAAATAATTCTTTATCTTATAGACAGATATACAAAATTAAGAATTTATTATATATAACAGTATTGATTAAATTGTTGGTATGCTTACAGATGTGCACTTTATTATGCTTTATAACATGCTATATAATATGCTTTATTAACATGTTTTTATGTGACATTTAACAGAAAAACGTATATAAAAACATGTAAATTTATTTTATATTTACATTTAATATTTCTCACGTCAATATATATTTTTCAAAAACATTTCTGTTGCTTTATAATATTCTATTACATACTAATGCTATAATTTGTTTAGTCACTCTCTTACTTTTGGATGTTTAACCTTTTGCCCAGATTTTTCTATTATAAATACTGCTATAATGAGCATTTGGGGACATAAATCTTTAGTCATAAATATTTAAATAACTTTCTTTAAAATTGATTCTGAGAAGAATTACCAGATGAAAAAGTATGATTTCAGTATTGCCAAATTACTTCCCATATAAGTTCCACCAATTTACACTCCCATCAAAAGCACCTGAAAGTACTTTTTT
Source organism: Macroglossus sobrinus (assembly GCA_004027375.1). NCBI lineage: Eukaryota > Metazoa > Chordata > Mammalia > Chiroptera > Pteropodidae > Macroglossus > Macroglossus sobrinus. The sequence continues at coordinate 11,508 of PVKZ01003732.1, read as the reverse complement.
CAAAACACTCTTGACTGATACTGAGTATTATCCCTTTCAAATCTTTGGTTGATGGAAGAAATGGTTATCTCACTTTAATCATATGTTTTCTTCAGAAATAACAAATGTTCCAATTTTGAAGGATATTTATTTTTAAATAAAGAATAATTAACCTTCCAGCTAATTCATCTTGGGGAATTAAAATAACATTCCTAATTTATGCAAATTCTAGAAACATTTTATGTGTAATATTTTCTTGACATCCATACAATACTACTATCTCTCGTCATCCAGGAAAACACATGTGTGCCGGGTCCCCCCAAAATACGTTAATATAAATGAGCAAATAAAACCCCTGTCACTATCAATACTCCTAAACAACATTATTTTTGTCCAACACGGAAGAAGAAACTGAGACACAAGAAAAATAAAGAAGAGTGAAAAAGATAAACAACCCGTGTATAACTATGCCAAGCCCTTCCAGTCTGATGGTCTCTAAATTTCTACATGTTAGGTATGGATCATAAAATTGAAAAAAATCTAAGACTACAAAGAAATTTCCTTCTTAAAGAGAACCAATCAGTAAAAACCAACTAGTCACATTTCCTAATTCAATCCACTTTAATAATCCAAAGGAAGGAGGGAAGGAGAAGAAAAAGGAAAGAGAGGGAAGATTGATGGGGAAGAAAAGAAAATGCTGGTGGAAAAAAAAAGGTAAATCCCTACATCTCCTCCTCTCTAAAACTCATTCTAGTTGCCTTAGAGGTAAGGCTAAATGATCAAAGACTAGTAACATCTTGTGTGCCACCTCATACACTTAAGAACCAGCTATCCACAAAAGCTAGGCAGCAGCAAACAGCTCTACTTAACACTGTGCTCACCTCAAGCAAATAAGAAAAAAAAAAAAAAAAAAAAAGGCTAGTTCAGAGAGATGACATCCGAGCTGGCAATGACAAGAGGATTTCAACAGTGCATCCAGCCTGTGTGGGCTGTTACACATCACTCTAAATAAGATGTCTACAATTTTTTTTTTCTTAAGGAAATGTTACAGTGGAAAAGATGGAGTGATTAGTTTCTACAATGTAGCAATATCAGTGGTGCTACTCTAAAAACTAATTTCAGTGTGACATTTTAAATTCCAATTGGGGTATTGTAATGAGAAGTGTCTTCACATTTTACACCCAAATTCAAAGACAAGAACATAATATACACCTCTCATGTTTTTTGTGCTTTAAATTCTTGCAGTAAAAAGCTATATAGATGTAAACAGTCAATTATCATTTGTGGCCCTGTACACATTACTAAAAGCTTAGTCCAGCACTATCAAACAATTAAAACGAGGTGAGACATGGTCATCAATAAACGAATAAAAAGAAAAATTAAAATTAAAACAGAAGAAAAGAAAATACAGTGAACAAAAGTAAAAAAGCCAACTAATTTTTCTACATAATAGAAACTCAATGATACTATCAGCTCTAACACACAATGTATACAGTGGCTGCAGCTGTCTTGCCATATATGCACCAAAGTTCTTCAAGAAGAAGAAACTGATTTACAATTAAATCCTTACTTTTAAGCTAGGCATCAATAATTTTATACTAAATACAGTGGAGGGAGGGAGGGAAGGAGGTAGAGAAGGAAGGAGGGGAAAGAAGGAAGGAAGGAAGGAAGGAAGGAAGGAAGGAAGGAAGGAAGGAAGGAAGGAAGGAAGGAAGGAAGGAACTTCCCAAAAACCTGGAAGTAAAAAAAAAATCAGGTTTGTATTCATGCCCAGGGGACTAGCCTGTGGGATTTCAAACGAAGACCACATCAAGGGAATCAAACACCCACGGGCATCTATCTAATCAGAATTTGTGAAAGGAGTACGACAGTAAAGTTCTCACTAGTGTTGGATGCTTTGTCAAGGTTTTTACACCAAATAAATTTTAAAGGGGAGTAAAATATAGCTTTAAATGCAGATTTCAGACTTATTTCTAGAGTGTGTGATCTCATATAAGAGGTAGCTGCCACTGAAAAAGGCCTCTGGAGATCATTTAGAAAGCAATGCAATAAAAGCCTTGGAATGTCAGGGAAATCACAAATATGATGGCACCTCTCCCAATGTTATATGAATATTCCTGTGGCTTCAAATAAAATTTCTAGTGAGAGCTATATTTGCATTTTTTTAGAAGTGCTCTATTTCAACTTATAAGAAAATGAATAACTGAAAATTGTAGTGTCAGTAACTTGAAACATGGTTTAGTAACAATTAAAGGTAGTGATGTCTGTGAAGATGTGGAGAGACTGAATAGATGTTTCACTAAAATTTATACCCATTTCAAATTATACTACACAGCTACAATAATGAACGGCCACGCCACCCTGAACACCCCAATCCTGTCTAATCTAAGAAGCTTAAGCAGGGTTGGGCCTAGTTAGTACTTGAATGGGAGACCACCTTGGAAGACCAGGTGCTATAGGCATAAAAAAAAAAACAGACAAAGCTACAATAATGAAAACAGTATGGTACTAGTGAAAACATACAGATCAATGGAAAACAGTATGGTACTAGCGAAAACATATAGATCAATGGAAGATCAATGGAATAAAATGGAGAGCCCAGAAATCAATCCTCACTTATATGGTCAATTAATCTACGACACAGGAGGCATGGCTCTATAATGGGGTAAAGACAGTCTCTGCAGTAAGTGGTGTTGGGAAAACTACACAGACACATGTTTAAAAAATAAAATAAAATTGAACCACTTCTCACATCATATACAAAAAATAAACTCAAAGTAGATTAAAAATTTAACTATAAAACCTGAAACCATTAAAGTACTGGAAGAAAACACTAGTAGTAAACCTTCTGACAACGCTCCTAGAAAATGTCTCCTTAGGTAAGGGCAACAAAAGCACATATATACAGATGGAACTACATCAAACCAAAAAAGTTTTGCACAGTAAATGAAACCATGGACAAAATGAAAAGACAACCTACTGAAAGGAAGAAGATGTTCACAAATGATACATCTATAATATCCAAAATAGATAAGAACTCAATATCAACACCAAAAATATGTTCCAATTAAAAACTGGGCACAGGATCTGAATAGACATTTCTCCAAAGAGGACATAAAGATGGCCAGGAAACACATGAAAAAAGGCTCAAAATTACTAATCATCAAGGAAACGCTAATCAAAACCAAAATGAGATATTATCTTGAACTTGTTGGAATGGTTATTATGAAAAAAAAAAGTCAACAAACAACAAGTGCTGGTGAGGATATGGGGAAAAGGGAACCCCTGGACACTGCTGGGATTGTAAACTGGTACAGTTCCTCAAAAAATTAAAAGCAGAACTGCCACACGAGCCAGCAATTCCATTTCTGGGTATTATTTAGCCAAAGAAAACAAAACACTAATTCAAAAAGACTTATGCACCCCTCTATTCACTGCAACATTACTTACAATAGCCAAGATACAGAAACAACCTAAGTGTCCGCCGACAGATGAATAGATAAGGATGATGTGGTGTATATATACAATGGAATACTACATTGCCACAAAAAAGAAAAGCACTGCTATTTGGAACAACATGGATGGACCAAGAAGATACATCAGAATAAAATTAATGCTCAAAATTCACTTTTATAGAAGGAAAAACAGCAGGAAAAAAAGATTAAGTTCACTTCTGTCCAGTTATCTGAAGAAACTGTACACAGTTGATTATTAAATTTCTCACTTAAACTATTCCCATCCACTTTATTAAAAGTTGTTTTTAGAATTTTTCATCAATGGAAGGCACTTTCGGGAGTGATGAAATGTTCTAAATTTTTATGTGGGTGATGATTACATAGGTGTGCCTCTATCCTACCCAAGTGGCAAATACTCGGCTTTATCCTGGTGAAGTGTGCATTTAATCTACTCTTATTAAGATAATTTAAGTTTGTAAGCAGAGGCATTCACTTATCCATATTAATGAAAAATTAGATCAAACCCAGGATAATTTTAATGAAAGATGAAAAGTAAACTAAAGGATTATTAGTAGATCTTTCTTTGTCAGAAAATGAGACATAAACCTAGGAGATGATATAGTTACAAGAGTTCAAATTACAGGGTGTTAAACAGGCTAGCAATGGTATGGCTGAAAAAAAAAAGGCACGAATTATTTCTAGCAGCTGGAAAACATCCAAGTAAAAAGATCTAAAAGATGCAACATTTGGTTCATGCCACTCAGGTAAGATGCAAGCATCAAAAGAACATTTATTTAATATAGAGGAAAAAACAAAATCTAGCAACATATCAACACAAAAAAATTTAATGTGCCAGTTGTCACTAACATATCTTTTATACTTCAAACACATCTTTCTTTTATTTAAATTCTAAACATTTTATATATTATACATCTATTAAGATATTCTCAGAAGGCAGGTGAAAGGATTGAGATCATACCTACTTTGAAACTAAGTGAGAAATGGTTGAAAAATGATAGCAGAAGAGAAACTGCTCTCTTTATTTCTAGTCCAATACTCGTTAAAAGAAAAAAAGTTCAAAGTTCAAATTTTCCATTTTCTGACTAGTCATTCACTACAAAATACAAGAATGACTAAAGTCTACAAAAGAAAATTCTCCATGTAATCAATCTGAGCAGTTATAACCCTCTACCCAAACAGGAAACTTAAGAGTACTTGTCTGTCTTTGCTTCAACGAGACTTAATCTAAAGTATCCTTCTATAATCACCAGAGATTCCATTGCTTCTCTTTGCATCATATTTCATTGCCTCCCAACCCTCAAAATCATGAATTTCTAATGTCTTACTTTATAACCTTCCTACTGTTGTAAATGTCTTTATAATATTGTCATCAGTTTAACAATGCCAGCTGCTCTACTGGGGTAGTGGTAACAGCAGTGTCCTGGGAAGAAAAGGCCTGACTTGAATGTGTGACCTCTAGTTTGGGTTTTCTAACCCAATAAAATAAAGTGAGTTACTTAGACCAGTGACCTGTGGCATTCTATGATTGCACAATAATATAATCATATAATCTAATCAAAGGACTACTATCTCTCCTTAGTTATTTCTAGGCTAAATATTAATATTCACTAAAACCTTCTCATGGGGACTATTTCCTAAATTTTCAGTGTTCTTTCTCTGGAAAACTGTTCTGAGATCTTCAATGAATGCTTACATTGTGGTGGTCTAATACTAAATATGGTAAAAAGATGGTCCTGTGATTTCTTTAAGCATCATTCCAATTATATGACTTTTTAGCCATGGTTTTAAATGCAAAGGCATCATTGACTAATATTTAATGGGTTTTCTTATCACCTTGGGATTCTTTGTACTACCACTGGTACAAACGCCATACTACTCCCATACTGAATTTCCATAGCTGTTTATGTTCCTTAAGAAATTATCTTGCCCTGATCCTGATGAATCTCATACCACTTATGTATATTCACCAACTTTTCTATTATGTACATTCACTAACTTTTCTAAACTACCAAATATTCTAAATTTAATTCAGTGTCTATAGAGCCACCTATCCCACCCAACATGATGTCATTCAAAAACTTAATGAGCATATTCTATGTGCCATCATCTAAGACTCTGGTGGAAATATTTAAAAGCTCAGGACCAAATGGACAAAATTCGGCTTGGAGTCCATGACCACCCTTGTCCACTCCACCAATGCTGAGGACTGGTACTAAGCCACGGCTAACTGTTTTAGGAAGAGCTTGCTAATGATGGGTCAGTCTACCTTCCTGGCCATAGAACTTGCCACCTCTCACAAACATATGTACCTAAACCATCATAAGAAAAACAAGATGAAAGGCTGTAATCTGGCAGCAAACAGACCCATAACAAACAACCAACAGTACAATGCCTCAAGATGGTGAGTCTGCAGCAGCAGTATCTTCTTCAAAGATTAAAGAAGTACTTTTTGCAAAATGTCACTCAACTGGTTATATTAACCTATGCACTTGAGACCCTCCATAAAACAGAATGACATGCTTGTGAAATGCTCTCCCAGCCAGCAGAGCTATTTTCCACTCCTATTAGTTGAGCTCAATGATTATGAAGAACCAGTTGTTTTTTTGTTCCCAAATATGTCTATGCCTTACAATTATGCCTATTCACAGTTTTTGTTCTTTAAACCAGTAAGTGCAAAAAGAAAGCATTATTTCTAAGAAATCTATGTTGAATACTCTGAATAGACTAAAAGACATGTTGCTATTAAAAAAAAAAAAGGATCCTGTCAGACTAGGCAAGACAACTGAGACTGAGGAACAAGTCATAAAAATCTAAAGAGTATCCTCAGATTGTTTGCCATGTCTTTAGATTCTCACTCCACTTAATGAGACCAAAACGGGATGTTAATTAATGAACAAGCAGTTATTTGGACATTGATATGCCAGTCACCAGCAAGATTAATTGACTTAACCATTTTAAGCTAGCATGTGGTTTACAATTACTAATTCATTACTATTGTTACCCACATTTTTACATATGGTAAAACTGAGACACAAAGAAGTAACTTGCCTAAGTTCTCATTTTAGTAAGCAACAGAGTGAGGGTTCCAGTCCAAAAGCACAGTCCCAAAGGCCATATTCACACTATACTAAGCAACTGCAGGTGATGTACTATACAGGAAAAAGTATACAGCTCTCAAATCAGTTGACTGATAAGCAATGAAAAGGTCTTAAACCTACCACAAACAAAACAAAACAAAAATTATATACATTTGTGTTTTAAATTAAACCAAAACATCCAAGTTATTTTTTCGGATCCCATGCTTTAACACATTTCTTTTCACTTACCTATCAGTCAGTCTCATTAAAATAAGAGACTTCTGGTATACATTTCCCATGACACAGGGCAAGCCAATCACAGCCAAAATGATAAAGTAAATGGCTTCACATTAATTACTGATATTACTGAAATACCATGTTCTCTTTTCCCAGAAAAAGAAAAGTATGTATAGGCTTAAAAGTAACATTGTGAGATTCTATTCATGATCTGCATAATATAAGCAATTTGGGAAATGCACAGAGGACAACAAGCAACTCTACCAAAACTTTTGAAAAATGCAGAGAAAAATAAGTGAATTAGAAATAAAATTAACATTCAGAAATAATTAAACCTATTATTGGGGGTAAAATAGTTAATATATATATATATGTATATATATATATATATATATATATATATATATATATATGTTTATTTACTATAGAAAAAGTCTTTCTTCTTACTGGATTCCATTAATTTTTCTATCTTGCTGAGTTGAGGGCTAAATCACAAACAAATATCAAAATCAACTTCTAAAACAAAATTCCATCTCCATACCTTATGCGCTACCACAATAAATTCCTCTCTGAAACTATAAGTACAAACTACAGTATAACAAGTTAAGGAGACATCTGGAATATATTTATCCAAACATAGAAACCTAAGGAAGACAACTGCAAATGCCTTTTTCAACTGTACAACTAACAAAGTTATTTTTAAAAAGCATTCTATGCACTCTACCCCTATTTGGATGTTCAAGCCATTTGGATGCTGAAACCACTGGTGAAAGGTTACTGAAGAACAAGATAGCATAATAGTCTCACTGTCTTCCTACAAATTACTTACTAAATACAAAAAGCCGTACCTTTAGAATCTAGCAGTCAATATCTTAACCAGGTGGGTGATCAAATTTAGCTACACAAGAGACAACCTGACATGTTCAATCTAATGCAATATACACTTATGTTTTTAATTGAACTATTTAAGGTATTTTTATAATTATATACTTTAACTCACTTTTGCACTTATTCGCTGGTGTATTAATACACAACTTCATCTACTGAGTATTATTAACAAAAATGTTTAACTTAAATCATGAAAAAGCAGTGAGGGAAATATAAAATATGGAATAACCTGGCCTGTAATTTTCTAAACCTCAATGACATGAAAACCAAAAAGAAACAGAAGTCCGTCTAGAACTTTTAATCTTTTAGATTAAAAGAGAGTAAGAGAAATAACTATCAAATGCAACCAATCCATAAATCATTTTTGGATCCTAGATTAGGAAAAAAGGGGATAAAAAAGGTCTAGAAGATCTTTTTGAAACAACTAAGGAAATTTCAGTATGTAAATAAAATAGACATTATGCAATTACTGTTAAATTTTTAAAGTCTGATAATGATATTGTAGTTATGTATGAGAATGTATGTCTTTGTTCTGGGGAGATTCATGATGAAATATTTAATAAGTAAAACTATCACGCTATCTGCAAAAGAGTCTAAAAAAGGTATACTTATGGAAAGAGGTAATGCATGGGTAACAAATGTTAGCTATCAGTGAATCCAAGTGAAGCATATATGGACATTCATTTTACTACTTATCTCAACCATCTTATTTAATTGAAATTTTTCAAAATTAAAAGTTGAAAGAGGCTGTGACACAAAGATTTGTACATGAATGTTCATTATTCATAACAGACAAAAACCAGAAACAATCCAAATGCCCATCAACTGGTGAACAAATAAAATGTGATATTATCCATAGGAAGGACTTACTATTCAAAAATAAAAAGAAATACACTACAGATAAATGCTACAACACATAGATGAACCTCAAAAAATTTCATCAGAGTGAAAAAAGCTAGTCTTCAATATATATATATATTATGATTCCGTTTATATGAATTATCAAGAAAAGGCAGATCAACAGAAATAGAAAGCAGGTCAGTGGTTGCCTGGAGGCAGGCACAGAAATCCACCATTAACTGATCTGAGGAAACTTTTCAGCATGATGAAAATATTGTAAAACTGGGTTGTGATAATGGTGGTACACTATAAATTTACTAATGGAACTATACAATTACAATGGGTGAATTTTATGGTATATAAATTATACCTCAATAAAGCTGTTTAACAAAAAAAGTTGGAAAGGGAACATTCTATGATGTATGAAAAAAATGTAAAACAATGATCATTTGGAAAGGAAAAAATTTGGATATCTGCTAGTGTAGACTGGAAGCAGTGAGTAAAACATCAGGTTAAGCTTATATAATAAAGGGAGTTATATGTCTATAAAAAAATACATAAAAATAAAACATTCAATAAAATGTTACCTAAAAAGTAATCCCTTATTGTTATAGTCTCAAATACATTTTCATATTCTCATATAAAACCTCCAAAAAATATACGTTAACTTTATAATCTAAAGACTCTGCTTTCAACAGCAAAAAGACAGACAAACCAATTTAAAAATAGGCAAAGAACTTGAACAGACATTTCTCTAAAGATATACAAACAGGTGACAGAAACATGGTGGAGTGAGAGACATCCCTAGATCGCTCCCCTCGAAACAACAATGAGCTGAACAACCAAAACTCAACAAAAAACACCAAACTTCACACCAGCATTTCTGAGCTTGAGATCTATGCCTAAGAGCTACCACAGGTCAGATCCTTGGGTGTCAGGCAGTCAACGGAGAGAAAAAAAGCAGCAGCCTCTTGCAGCTGCCTGAGCATCCTGCAGGAGGAGGGGAAGGGGAGAAGGTGCAGCAACTTCAATGAACAGCCCTGCCTGGGAGTGCTGTGAGCTCCATGTGGCTGCAGCAATGCCCAGTCATCAGGTCAGAAGACAGAGAAATGGGACAGCAGAAAAGCGGGAACAACAGAAAAACAACAGTTGATTTTTACCAACCACGGATACAAAACGGAGACTGAGCCGTAGTCCCCAACCTCCAACCCAGAGGGCCCCTCCCTCATACCCTATGAGACTGAATGCTGCGCGGAGGCCCGGGTGAATCTCAGCAAATGCTAAAGAAACTGTCACTAACACTGATAGAAACTGAGGATATGGGTAGAGAGCATGATTAAACATGTATAAGAAAAAAAGAGACATGATTAAGACTATATAAAGCGGAGATCCAAGAGGCTTAAGTGCTCCCTACTGGAAACCAAAAGAAAAACACCTTCTTTAAAATATACTAGAGCCATTATATAATAAATCTTCTTTATGAAAAAAAAATCTGAATACACTTCAATTAATGCCCAGGTGAAGAAAGAGTCCATTAAATAACATGAACAACCAAAGTGACAAGGCATCTCAGAAAGAAAGATAAAAATCTCCAGAAAATAACCTTACAGACAGAGAAATATTTGGCTAACAACAGAGACTTTAGGATGGTACTTCTGAAAAAACTCACTGAGATCTGAAACAAATCATATCAATGTTTTCAGAACTGAAAAACAACTAGATGAGCAGAATAGGTTCTTAGCAAGGAGACTGAAACCCTCAAAAAGAACCAAATAGAAATCCTGGAGATGAAGAACATACTACAAAACTTGAAAAATAAAATAGCAAGCTTGGAAAATAGAGTCGACCACATGGAGGAAATGATCAGTGATATCAAAGACAAATCTAGAAATAAATCAGAAGGAAAAAGAGAGAAACCAAGAATGAAATATAATAAAAGAGAAATACAAGAACTAGCTGATACCATCAGGAGAATATAAGAATAATTGGGCACTCTGAAAGGAGAGAAAAAGGAGCGGGGATAAGAAAGCATTTTCAGACAAATAGTTGACGAGAATATCCCAAATCTAAGGAATAAGTTTGAGCTTGGAATTGAAAAATTCAACAAAACACATAATTTCCTCAACTCAAAAACACCTTCACCAAGACACATTGTACTGAAATTATCAAAAATCAATGACAAAGAAAGAATTCTCAAGGCAGCCAGAGAAAAGACGACAGTAACCTATAAAGAAAAACCCATTAGATTATTGTTGGACATCTCAGCACAAACCTTACAAACCAGAAAAAGGGGGAATCAAATATTTCAAACTATTAAATAAAAGAAATTACCAGCCAAGAATAATGTATCCAGCAAAGCTCTCCTTTAGATATGAAGGAGAAATTAAGACCTTTCCAGACATAAAAATTGAGGGACTTCTCCACTATGAGACCTGAACTACAGGAAATACTGAAAAGGGTCAGTTCACCTAAAACAAAATGACAAAAAAAAACAAAAAAAACACATAATTAAGAGTTAGGTAACTGGAAGGCTGAAAGAAGCAGAAGAATGTAACACTTACTAAGAGCAGGGTGTTATAAACTTAAAAATAGAGATTTGCCATAGAAAGATAGTAATGAATGTTCAGCATACATAGGGACAAATTGAGACAACAATGACTGAAAAATAGAAGGAGTCAAAGATCCAAATTCCCAAAGTGGAATGGAGATAAGGCACATGCAAAAGAAAAGGATATCCTTCACATATCCATAATGATAACCACACACCAAAGATTCAGAACTGTAATATGTAACATAAAACAAGAAGGACCAGAGGGAAAATCTGTAAAGCCAAATAAAATAAAGAGAACAGAAACACAAGGACAATGAAGCAGTGGAAACACCAAGCTACCAGAAAAGCAAAGATAAAATGGTATAAGAAGACCTCATATTTCAATAATCACCCCAAATGTATATTGACTGAACTCATCAATAAAAATGCACAGAGCTGCAGAATGGATCAAAAAACAAAA
>PVKZ01003731.1:0-116895 GCA_004027375.1 Macroglossus sobrinus | reverse complement strand
CTTGATAAGAACGGCTCCCGACATGCGCCTGCTCCCTGCACACACACGCACACATGTGTACACCCGTGCACACACACACACACACACACACACACACATGCACACACATGCACATGCGTTCACACACATGCGCACATACGTGCTTACACGCGGACACACACATGCACACACACACACATACACACACGTGTGTGAACTGCATCGGCTCGCGTAGCTGCAGAAGGCTCCACGCCTGCTCCCTGCAGGCTGCAGACTGGGGCAGGCCGGCCAGGCTGTTCGAAGCCCCGGGAGCCGGAGCATCGATGGGGTGGATTTCGGTCCTGGTCTGACGGTCCGAGAGCCCGGGTGTTGGGAGCAGGAGACAGGTGTCCCGGCCCCTCAGGCAGGCCGAGGGAGAGTGCGTCCTCCTCTCCTCCACCTTCTTGTCTCCAGGCCCGACGGGCACAAAGATGCTCGCAGCCGAGAGGGCTTCCTTCCGTCTCCCAGAGCCTTGTCACGACCATACCCAGAATGATGCTCGAGCGAGTGTCTGGGCATCTCTCCCCCAGTCAAGCTGGCGCATAGCATTAGCCATTGCATAGAGTAAACAAGAGTTGGTAATGGGAGTCACCGACCCTTTCAAAGACTATCATGGGTGAAACGAGAGGTCGCAGACGGTGCGTGTGTGTGTGTAAGTGTGTGTGAGCAGGTGTCGGGGTCCATATGCATGGGTGAGTGCCAGCATGTGCCAGGGTGGCTCACATCAGCGGGAGTGTCCGCTGTCACTGCATAAAGGGCACGGTGCAGGAGAATGAATCCTAAGAGGCAGTGCTTGGCCATCAGCGTGCCTCGGAGAGTCAGACCACACGTCCAGTCTCTGCCTGATCGTGTCGGAAAGTTCAGGTCACCGACACACGTGCAGACATGCAGACACACACACACACACACACACACACACACACACACACACACACACACACATATACACGCACGATGATTCTGAGGTCAGTAAGATCTGACCAAGTTTCCATTTTGTTAACAAGTCTCAAAAACAAAGGGGAGGATTCGTGCAAACAACACCCACGAGAAAGGTGTCTCTAACTCAGGGATGTGCCATTTGTCGTGTCGCTCTAAACACTGTAAAAATCCCTCTAGTGAAAAAAAATCCCTCTAGTAACTGTCATTGTTTTCATATCATAACTGCACCATCACTGTACCCATTTCTTGTTATATACGTTATCGCATTTGCTTTCACACAACCCTGCGACATCTGTACTATTATTATTCTCCTGTTTATGATTGATGGAAGTGAAGCTCAAACTAGGGGTTCGTGAACTCATCCCTAGACCCACACTAGCATCCCCGAGTTCAGCTGGTCCCCCTCCCAGCCCATCAAAGGTCCCGATCCACACTGGGCTATTTCATTCCCGCTGGACCCTGAGAGACACATACATGGTTCCGCTGCTGGATCTGTGTGACGAGACGGGGTTCTGCTGAGAGAGAGGAAAAGATGCCGAAAAGAATAAAGGACTAGAATTAAGAAAATCTCTTTTAAGACCCTATTCTGTCACCTACCCACTGTGAGTTCTCAAGCAGGTGTCAGAGTTCTCTACATTTCACTTCCATCAGACGCAAAACGAGGCTGGAAGATGAATCGCCTGTCGGTGATCAAACGGATGATTGTTAAGCGGATGTGGACTTCCTCCCCTGCGCCCTCCGTGCCAGCGAAATGTTGACCTCTGCTGGTCCTCCAGGGTGGCCACAACGAGATGCCACAGACAGTGACGTAAACAACAGGTGTGGAGGGAGGAAGTCAAGGTGCTGGCAGGGGTGGCTCCTGGCAAAGTCACTGTTCCCGGCCTGCAGACACCTGCCTTCTTGCTGTGTCGACCAAGCCATTTGCTATGAGCTCAATCCTCGTGTCTCTTTCTCCTCTTATAAGGACATCGATCCTGTCGGATGAAGGCCCCATCTTAATGACTCTATTTAGGCTTAATGAACTTTTTAACGGCCCTGTCTGCAAATACAGACACTTGGGGATTCTAGGGGAGCACAGTTCAACCCATGGCAGCACCTGCTTCTCGGTCTGTGTGGGGTATGCCACTGCCACTGGTCTCATGATGGGCAGAGTCTACTTTTCTCTCTACTGACTTGGGGTTCAGTCATGTGATAGGCTTAAATGGGATACTAGCAAGTTGATGTCCACAGGGTCTTAACAGTTGCTCATGCCTTGGGCTTGCCCTTCTGACCTCCTGCCCCAGCCCAGGAGGGACCTGCTCTGGGTGCCATCTCGGCATGGAGCATGACTTAGTGAAGCATGTGAAACCGGGAGCACGGACCTAGCGGAGTCACGGGCAGAGCCCACAGGCGCCCAGCGGTCACGACCCTCCGCTTCTGCGACCATTTCCTCCCACTGTCTTTCTTTACATCAGGGCACGTGTGAGCGGCCATCTTTGACTTCATCGTCCTTTCTCCCTGTGTATCTCTAAAACAGACGAGGGCTTGCAATTCTAATTCCCGTGTGTTTGTGACTTTAGTTTTCATCTGTCCCCATCCCCACTCTCAAGCTGACAAAAAAAAATGACTTTCTACTCTGCCATCCATACTCTCCTCCCAGCACCAAAAGTGATCTTCTTTCTACCAATTACCAACATCAGGTCTGTATCCAATTCCTATAAGACATCAATAGTTAATAAGAGCCCAGATTTTCATAAAGGAACTACACAATGAAAGGGCCTTGAATAAATGTTTTAACAACCTTTATAACTAGTAAGGGAGTTAAATTCTGTGAAGGGCTTCTGGCAATTCCATTCCAAACTTTTTTTTTTCTTCTTTACTCTCAGTCTTCTGAGAATGTTAAAGAGATTTTCAGGTGGGAGGCTTGCTTTGATTTATTTGTTTCCTGCCCATTAAAATATGTTCAACAATTTAAAAATCACAACAAATGACTTTTCTTAGAAACAACCTTTTCTAAGTGAAGCCGAAACATCGTGCTTTTGGCATCAGTTCTCCTCTTTAAAATTGGTCTCACATTTCTTAGTCTATGAATTAAAATGCCTATTTTTAAAAATCTCATATTTCTTCCTCTGGATTTTGTCACTGTTCCTACCCGCCTGATTTTCCATGGTGACTTCAGCTAATTTATTTTCATCTTCTCGTAGCAAATGAAGCTTCCTTAACCTTTCTCTGTGAGATATCACAAAGGATATCGCTCGCAGGGCTGAATTTCTTCCCACCTTTCCGGCAATTATATGCTGAGTGCAGTATTGTCAACAGCTGCAGGGATTTCTTGGGGTGATCCATAAACCCATCTTCATCCGCAGGAAAGAGAACCCCCCGTGGTTTGCCTTATTTTCAGAATTAGATCTATGGCAACGTGTCTCCCATGAACTGTAAATTTTACACTTACAGGTTTTGCTCCCTTTAAAATCTCTCCGTGCCTCTAGTAAGCCTGAAGGAGTGATCTCAGCCTAAACTACGTACGTTTCAGGAATGAAGCTATGTTTCCTGTAAGGACAGTTGCTTTCCTTTGAAAAGGGGCTTCTGGAGGGCTTCTGGAGGGCTCCCAGGTGCTGGTCCCTGCACGCCACGCTTGCTGAGCTGCCCCGCACGGACTGGGTGTCACCTGGTTTAGAAGGTCATGGAGTCGGGTGACAGGGCAGTGCTCCTTTTTCACGTGGCGTGGGTTTGCTCGAGGCGAGGCTTGAGTCTGTTCCCCAGTGACCTCAGATCAGCTGTTTAAAGCAGCAGCGTCTGGTACTGCGATCTCTCGCGGTTCTGGCGTGGACCCCGTTCAGCGAGGCCGTTTCCAGAGTCTCTGCGTTGTCCTGTCAGAACGTCACGGGGGCTGGGATCATGGGAAGACGTGGCCAGCCACAAGGCCAGGGGTCGCTGCAAAATCAGGGAATAAAAACGGATGGCATCGCTTAAGCCTTCATCTCTCTACGTGGTTGCTTCTCACGACTTCTCCTGCGTGCACCTGTCATTCGCCAGCCCTGGGCTCCGAAGGCATATGTCCACGGAGGGGCAGAAAGAAATCACAGCCTGTCGATGGCCTGCCGCAGACGTGATGCTAACGCTTCGTTTCCCGCATCTCCCCTTGGTCACACAGGTCACAGACCCCCACCAGGCTTGACCTCATACTCATCGATCAAAAGTTCTTTACCGGAAAAGGATGAGTTCAGCTGAGATGTTGAGAAATAAAAACTTCATTTTATAATTTGAATTACATCTTTTTTTATATACATCAGATATCATATCCTCCAAAGCCTCTACTGTCTTTTGAGGTTTATCCGTTTCATACAATCTTCCCTCAGTCATCCTGGGCGGGCTTCCATTTGGGCACAGATGGAGACCAATTATCTAGCGTGTTTTGCTTTCAACTCTAAATCCCAATCACCATTCTTGAGAGAACCCTCCTTTTTGTTTCAATGTTGTTTATAAGGAACAAGAAGAAAATGATTGTCTTTGTTCAGAGAAACAGGTTACACAGACGTTGTTATAATTCGTGAAAAATATTCAACTGTTTTGTCGAATAGCTTCTTATTTGTTTCTTTGACTTTATGGTTTAGCAGACAAGGTTTCTAATTATCAACTTGATTGGTTGTTTTAAAATGTTTCTAACGTGTTTCTGATTTTCTTTTTTACATTATGATCTAAGCACCTTGCCTTATGTCTCCTGCTGCTTTTTTTTTTTTTTTTTTGACAGTGAGGACAGTATTTATGAAACAAGTACTCATTTACATGACAGAGGTTGGAAGGAAATGTTTCTGTCCAGGTAAATTGCCAGTTCCCATGATTCATCATTCCCACACCCTAGTGTCCTGGCCAAAACAAGAGAAAAGAAATGCATTAATATTTTAAGAAAGTGAACATTTCTGTGAGTCATAAATTATGGTTTGTTTTCCATTTACTATGAAAGATTACTTAAGGGAAGTATTTTGTTTACATTTAGACTTTTGCATAGGGATGAAGAAATAGTCTATAGAAATCTGTTTAGATTTATCACACGTAGGCTTTAAAGATTCTGTGAATTTTAACCTTGTAAGGAGGCAAGCCCTTTTTGTGATAGTTCTCTCCACACAAGACTGGGAAGCATAGTAGTTATTTTTTACTGTTAATGAGACTCTCAGAATTCTATACTTCACCCCAAACTATCTGTTGAATTCCAAGTTAACCCCTCACCATGGTAGACAACCTCATTATATATTGTGGGCATTGTAAATTCAGTATATCTCAAACCAGAATAATTTTGTCTTTTTTAACCAACCCTATTTCACAACCACTCCCCCCTCCAAAATTAATTTATTACTTTCTTAGCCTCAAAATCTAACCAGGTTAAAGTGGAACTTCCTCATCTTGATAAAAAAAAAAATATGTACAACAAAACCTACAGCTGACATCATACTTGATGGTAAGAAACTCAAAGTTTTTCCACAGGGATCAAGAACAAGGCAGGCAGGAGTGACCGTCTCACCACTCTGTGTCAGCATTGTAGTGGAAGATCTAGCTAATGCAATATGGCAAGGGGAAAATAAGTAAAAAGGTCTACAGATTGAGAAGGAAGGAACTTATACAACTCAACAGCAAAAAAAAAAAGTCTAATTAAAAATGAGTGAAGAACCTGAAAACATTTCTTATAAAGAAGACATACAAATGGCCAACAGATACATGATAAGGTTCTCAACATCACTAACAACTGGGGAGTGCAAATTGGTACCACAATGAGTGTCACATCACACCTGTTAGAATGGCTGTCATCAAAAAGGCAAACAATAACAAATATTGGCAAGAATATGGAGAAAAGAGGACTCTGTACACTGTGGAAATGTAAATTGTTACAGCCATGGTGAAAAATAGTATGGAGGTTCCTCAAAAACTAAAAAATAGATCTACCATGTGATCCAATAATCCCACTTCTGGGTATGTAGCCAACAGAAATGGAATATGCACCTGAAAAAAAATATCTTCATTCTGGTGTCAATTGCAGCATTATTCACAATAGCCAAGATACAGAAGAAAAAACAAAATCCAAAAAGATGAGTGGATGAAGAAAATGTGCTGTCTCTAGATATCTCTATATGAATATGATTCCCCCATAAAAAAGAAATCCTGTCATTTGCAAAAGCATGGGTGAAACTGGATGACAGTGTGCGAAGTCACACAGGCCAGACACAGAAAGGTAAGTACTGCATGATCTTACTTACGTGTAAAGTCAAAACAGTCAAACTCGTAGAGGCAAAGAGTAGAATGGTGGCTGCCAGAGGTGGCAGTAGGGATGGAGAAGGGAGTGAGGATGTGTGTGGAGGTCAAAGGGGAAAAAGCTTTAGTTATGCAAGAATGAACTCTGGAGACTTAATGTACAGAGTCGTGCAACAGTTAACATTACTGTGTTGCCTACTTGAAATGTGTTTTAGATGATAGATCTTAAATTGAATCAGCTAAACACACACACACACTCACACACACACACACAGTTACTATGTAGATGTATCGAATATATGTTCTAGCTTGATGTAGTGTTCACAGTGTATACATATATCAAAATGTCAAGTCATATGCTATAAATATATAAATTTTATATGTCAAAACAATCTCGATAAAGTTGTTAGAATGTAATTACTACCTAAGTACAAAAATGTCTCTAAGTAACTGTAATTCTCTCATGCATAATTATGTACACACTGTTCGATAGTTAACGCCCTAGTATTGCTTTAATCTTTCGGCGGACCTCCTTCCTGCCTCAGTAATGTTCCCGTTTTATAAACACAAGTCACTCTTTGGTTCTGATTGGACATCAAGCTAAACCCTTTCCTCTCATAGCAAGTCGCCATCTTGTCTACCTAGTACTTCAAAACAATCTAACCTCTGCAAGTCATCTGATTTTTTTGTAGCATAACACTAAAATTGCCTACTTTCAAATAAAAAGGAAATCAAATTTACACATTTGTCAAGTTTGGTGTTAGATGTGGGAAAAATTAAATGTTACTTTTACTGTATAGGTAGAAACCATTACTTTAAGAAATATATTCAGTCGTTTATTACAGTTATTTTTCTTATTTTTTTTCAGTCATATTCTAAGCTCTTAGAGGGTGTGAATAAGCTTAGAAGCCAGAATATACATTTTTTGTAATCAAGTCTAATAAAGCTAAGTCACAAATCTGAATTATAAGGTAAAACAGATGGAATCAAGTCCCACATCGGTTATTTCATCTTAATGCACTCCATTCACGAGATAAGTCTTATTTCTTTACCTATAAAATGAAGTAAATAGACTGAAATGTAAGGAGCCTTCCAGCAGATCTAGAGTGAGTTGAGAAAGGGTCATCTAGGGTTTGCTGGCTTAAGTCAGCACTAGCTAAGGGAGAGAGATGACAGGCACATAAATTCAGCAATCTGGAAGGCTAGCTGGAGGCTGAAAAGAAGAAGGAGAGAAGTTATAGTACAAAAGGCTATAGCCTTATGGCTTGCCATATTAGGAATAGATAAAGGAAAAATATTCAGTACTCAGCTTATCACTAATAACCAGAATACTATAGCTTAGGATGTTGAGCAGCCTGATTGGGGCAGCAGTTATGTGTCCTTATAAAAGGCAAGATCGGGCAGTTTCCAAATTATATATAAAATTTTAAATGGTATTTGTCAATTTCCATTGAAAGCAGATTACATCGTTGTAAAAAATAAAAGAACGGCCCCAGGTATGAGGCCCTTGTTAATAGTTTGCGTGAATCTCATCCATCTCTTAAAGTCCTAACACTGTTGTTATGATACTAATATAGAAATTCCTTAACGTCCACCCCACTTAATTTGCATATGTAATTGACAGCTCATTAGAAATGATGAAAACATAATTATGAAAACAAATCTAGAAGAATGGACAAAGTCTCGCCTAGTGAATTACTGCTAAGTGCATATTTGGTTTCATATAGTGGATTTGTTATTATGAACATTAATTAGATGTTTTTCCTCCAAGATCCCCACTCTAAGAAATCAGAAAAGGAGATGCAAACACATATGAGAAAAATGCTCACCAGCGTACTCATAGCCAAGTAGAGAGTCAAAACCTCAGTTTCAACTTACCACCGTGTCAGCAGGATACAGTAATGCTGTTATATTTAGCTAGAGAGCCAGGATTCCAAATCAACAATCCATTAGGTCTCATTTTATAGTAGAGATTAAAGATGTCTAGTAATTCTAAATGTCTACCATGAAGCTTTCTAAGATATCTCCGTTAACTTAAAAAGCTATACTATACATTGGATCAGTTTACTTATTTATACATTCATTTATTTAATTTATATTGATGAAATGCCTGGGACTCAAAACCCTGAAAGAAGTAAAAAGAAAAATAAGATGAATACATTCAAGACTGCCTCACCAATATGTAAATAGCCCCTAAAATGCAAATGAAGGCCAATCACCAGATTTAAAAAATGGGCAATATGTGAACAAATAGTTCATGGAAGAATACGTTTATCTGCTGTTGTATGTAAATAGCTACTTTTGTTTTGCTTGGTTTTGCTAACATTAAGAAACTGCAGTGAGAGACAAGCTTCACATCTGGTAATAGAGTGCATTCTAGTGGATTAATTATCCTGCATGTAACTAGACACTCTTGAAATATCAAATAACAGCTACCTAATGGAACTGGAGAGTGACCAACAGTAAGCAAAGACTAGAGACGGTTCTGAACTGGGGACAGGGGACAGCTGCTGTACAACTTTAGACAGAGATAGTCTCTGTTGGGGGAACAGGGGACACCTAGAACCTGGAGAGAAATTTAGTCTTTCTTAAAACAACAACAACAACAATAACAACAAAACATAGGGCAACCACAGCAGCTGGAAAGTATGGAGAGATTTTACAGAAGAGCTAGAGAGATGATGCTCTGAATTGTGCTCACAATCTCTGCCCGAATCGTTCACTGATTCTCACACTCCTCATTCATGAGACAGAGTCTAAATATTTCAGCTAAGATTAAAAATAATATTCCAGCTGCTGTTCATTGTAGTAGTGCAGACACTGGATTGGAGCTCAGTCAATTTAACTGTCTGCTAAAGAAGAAAACAAAATGAAACTGAAATAATATCGTTGAGAGGAACAAGCAAATCTCTATGATATGTAATCCACAAAGCCTAGAATGCAGTTTTAAATTATGCAAATTATTAGATATATTAAAAAAAAAACATGATCCACGTATGAGACAAGATAAGAAATAAAAATCAACCTTGAAATGATTTAGATGCCAGAATTAGCAGATGATTTTAAAGTAGCTGTTAAAACTATGCTAGAGAATAAAAAATATGAAAATAGTGAATAAGTAATAAATATTAGAAAAATAAAGTACCAAATGGGATTTGTGGAAATGAAAAATGCAATAGCTGAAATGTTTTTAAAAAAGAAAAAAAATACGTTTTTTTTTTTGCACGGGGTAACCAATATATTGAAAAAGAAGAAATCAATGAATTTAAATATAGATCAGTAGAAATTATCTAATTGTAAAGACTGAGGACAAATATAATATTTTTTAAAAGTCTCAGTGATGCGTAGAATAATATCAAAAATCTAGCATATGTGTAATTGGATTCCCAGAAAAAAAGAAAGAATGGGTAAGGAAAAAAAAACAAAATTAAGAACTAATGCTCCCAAATTTCTTCCAATTAGTAAAATACGTACATTTAAAGATTCAAGATGCTTAGTGGATCCAAGCAGATCAAAAGCTAGGAATAACATATAACTATTATTAAAAATCACATTAAATCCTGAAAAGATCAGAAGAGTGAACCGTTCCATCCAGAACAGAGGGAGGCCGGGAAAGGGAACCCACACGTCCAAACGACAGAAGAAAAACAAACCCTTTCAAAGAAAAAAAAAATGGGTCAATATTTTTTTAAGACTAAAAGCAAACTATGACATCAGAGGTAAGTGAAAAACGGGGACACGTTTGGCAGCAGGCAAACGCTGTTTGAAATGATAAAGGGGGTTTTTTCAGGATGAAGAGAAACGACACCAGAGGGCGTCTGGATTGTCTGCAGGAACAGGATCTGGGGAAATGACAAAAAAGGCAGGTGGCTACAAGCGTTTTGTTTTCGATCTCTTTAAAATACCTTCCAAGTTAAAACAAAAGAAGGGCATCGCCTTGTGGATTTGCATTGTGTACCGGTGTAATTTATATGATGGCTTTAGCGAAAGGACACAGAGGATGGTAAATCAACTTGTTTCACTGCATGGTTCATGTATTTTATGTACAATATTGAAGTGCTATCTCTGATACTGTATCCCCTTGGACAAATGCTTAAAATACAGTGAGAGCCCGAAAGAAAGCTGAGAAATTAAAATGATAGTCTAAAAGAACACTGGAATAACTTAAAATAAGTTTTTAAAGGAGAATATAGAAATCCCCCAAATATTTGTCAGTTCCACGTGTTTACAAAGAATCCATGGATAGCAAAATCCAAATGAAAGTTTTTTCATGCAGGGGTCGTAGGCACAGCCACAGAGGATGACACCAACAGCTTTCATGGGCGCTGTGGGCACAGGGACAGAGAGCAGGAGCTCATCACGATGCTGGGGCTGAAGGCGGAGTGCAGAGCAGGAGATGCTGCTCCTGCAGCCCAGTGAGAGCTGGGTCCCAGAAGTACACCCACCAGACACATGGACTACTTTGTCGCAGGACATCTCATATGCCAGAGAATGCGTGCCCAATCAGGAGGTGCCAGGGAAGAAACTGCTGCCCCTGACTGCTTGACGCCTCCCGATGGCGCCTGAACCCAACCAGAAACCAAAGAGAAGGCCAAATGGACCACGTATAAGAGTGGGAGGCATGCTGGGAAATACTGCCACCCCTGCCGCCTCGAAATCTGGCATAACGAAACTTGGTCACCCTCAGATTGCTGCTGGCCCTTAGTGTTCATGATCTCAGAAAAATCTATATATTTTTTCTCTCTCCCCTCCCTTTCTCTCACTCAGTCTATCAATATGAAGAGGAGGATCTTTGGCAGTAAATTCCTTCCCATAAACGCATATTTCAAGGTCATAGGACAAGCTCTTGCCTTCGATACTGCTCTGTCCTTAGTAATCAAAGGAACACGTGATAGGATTTATAAATATTTATCGAACAGTAAATGAATGGATCTGATATTTTGCATATAAAACGTAAAGCCATTATTAGAATTATATAACTAGAAAATATCATGAGAGAATTGTCAAGCTGTTTAAAAGGCTTCGAGAATCTTTTATTTAAATTCACAAAGCAAATTCAAAGAATTATTTGCAAACTACAGGATAGCAATAGTCAAATAAAATCAGAAGTCAAAAGAACTGATTCTCTTTTTTTCATTAATTTTATTAAAGTTATTGAGGTGACATTGGTTAATAAAATTACATAGGTTTCAAGTATACAATTCTGAAATACATCATCTGTACATTGCATTGTGTGTTCACCTCCCAAAGTCAAGTCTCCTTCTGTGACAATATTTTTGACCCCCTTGACCTTTTCCTACCCCTCAACTCCCCTTTCCCTCTGGTGACCCCTAAATTCTTATCTGTGTCCATGAGTTTTTGTTTGTCTTGTTTGCTTGTTGCTCTCAGTTTATATCCTACATATGAGTGAAATCATATGGCTCTCGACTTTTTCCATCTGACTTATTTCACTCAGCATGATTATCTCAAGATCCATCCATGTTGTCACAAATGGCGATATTTCATCTCTTCTTATGGTTGATTGATACTCTATTGTATAAATGTACCATGTCATCAATCAAAGGACACTTTGGTTGTTTCCATGTCTTAGTCACTGTGAATAGTGCCGCAGTGATCAGGATGCATATGTCTTTATGGATAAATGTTTTCACATTTTGGGGTTAGATGCTCCGAAGAGGGATTGCTCGATCATGTGGTAGATCAATTCTTAGTTTTTTGAGGAACTTCTGTACTGTTTTCCCTACTTGTTACACCAATTTGCATTCCCACCAGCAGTGTATGAGGGTTCTTCTTTGCCCACAACCTCTCCAACACTGGTTGTTACTTGTCTTGTTGATGACAGCCATTCTGACAGGTGTGAGGTTGTATCTCATTATGGTTTTGATTTGCATTTCCCTGATAGCTAGTGAAGTTGAGCATCTTTTCATGTATCTGTTTGCCATTTGTCTGTCTTCTTAGGAGAAGTGTCTGTTCAGGTCCTCTGCCCACTTTTAAATTGGATGGTTTGTTTTTTGACTGTTGAGTTGTTTGAGTTCTTTATATATTTTGGATATTAACCCCTTATCATAGGAGCTTTTTAAATACAGAAAGAAAAGCAAAATTCTAGCCAATAACCAATAAGATAAAAAGAACTACTTTAAATCGATATTAACTCCAAATAAAAGAAAATGGTGAATAGAGAGTTTGAAATTATAAACTGAATGTGGGTAAATATATGTAGACATGTGTAGAAAGTCAACAAATAGAATGTCAAACTCTAAAAAAAAAAAGAAAGGAAAACAGATACTGTAGAATTCGAAAACTAAATCCATAATGTTCTTTATTAACCTGTCTTTTGGTTATTGTGTCTAAACATTTTTAAAGTACGTTACAACCTTACAGAGCCATAGAATCTATTTGTCAAGTAAAACTAAATGACACTAAGTGACATAACAAATAATACCCAAATCTCACTGGCATGTTTTAGTATAATGAAGTTCTATTTCTCACTTAGGCAGAGTTCAGTGTGGGTGGTAGTGATCAAGGCCATTTCCGTCATGTGGCTGTGCCATCTCTGAGTCACTTGCATCCAGGTGTGTGAACTTGAGTGAGGGGGAAGAGTGTGAGCAACGTATGGAACAATTTAAGATGGGCCTGGAAGTGACAGTCATCTCCTGTTACATTTAATGGCCAGAGTGAGTCTGTCTCTTTTACAGGAGGATGAGACGCTGAGGTTTTTTCATGTATCTAGGTAGAAAATAAAATGATTTGATGAATGCTGAGGTGTTATGGAGCAGGTGAGAACAGGGACCCACAGAGCCGAATCAGAGAGAATTGTGAGCCTTGATTAGCCGGCCTGAGACTGACTCTCTACCACACAGGGTTAGAGGGGATCATCCCTGAGCTTCCAGAGGAGGCAGTTTATAAGGCTTAAAACCATATCCTGGTGGCCTTTCAAGCAAGGAAGCAAGCAGATTACAGGAAACCACAGATTATAGAAAGCAGTTGCTGGTTGCAAATGTCTCACACAAAGGCAAATGTCCTCAGGAAACTCCTAGATCAAATAGGGCGTAGCAAGCAGTTTCCCCATCTGCATCCCAGTGGTGGTCATCAACCTCCTGGGGGCCTGCACCTGGAGACATTACTTCTCTGTGACTGATTTACTGGAAAGTTCTTTTACTTCTACAGAGGAATGGTGCTGCCGCTGAGGGTAGTTCACCCAGTAATTCTCCTGGTGCCTGCTCTTAGGTGTTCTGCAAGTATATCACCTTTCTTCACCCACATGGCGCCCTAAAAGATATGCGTGGTGCTTATCTCTTTCACGAATATCTCATCCCATATGAAAACATATTTTTTTAAAAAAAAAACTGTTCTCTGTGTCAAATCAGCATGGATTTTTTCTCATTGTGCTCAGAGGCTACGTCCCACTTTGTGAATACATATAAAAGGAGATACAGGGTAGACGAGAGAATATTTGCCCAGGTCACCCTGTTTTAGGAGTGCTTGCAGATTCCACTAAACTCTCTTTTCACCTGCTCATTGCCCACTGAAGACAACTCGCTCTGTTTTTCTGTGCTGTGGAGTGCCTGCTTTTAGCTGATACCTGAATCACTCTCCATAAAAATTTGAGTGAAATCAGTTTAGATTTCTTAGAGTAATTTTTCACTTAAGATTTAAAAGCAATCTGATTGCTTACTGCATATGTATCTCCCAAACTGCTAACATCAACTTATTTTAGAAGTTGAAAACAGTTGAAAAATTGTTTCGAAGTGCGGCATTAAATCAAGGGGAAAATTGCTGTTGCATCTGAACTTGAGTGTTTCCAGTGTTGAGTTGACATCATCGGCGGTTTGGTTAGAAGTTGGGGGAGCTATTTTTCTGTTGTTCTCAGGATTATTTACCGTCATGTAGATCACCGCATTAGCATTGCAATGGACTTCTGGAATGTTCTCAGTACATGGGAAAGGGAAGAGCACCAGCAACCTGAGGCTAAGCCAGGCTTGCAGTATCAATCCGCACAGCTCCGGCTGGAGCTAAGCCAGACCTTGCTGGAGGTCCAGACACTGAATACACATTAGCAGAGGGGCGGTGACAAGAGTGGTGACAGGCAGACATCCTGTCACAGCCCTCTGCTCTGGGCTCCGCCCCTTGGCTGTGCTTGTGTACTCACTTTCATCCATCTGCTCTAGCACACACCCTTTCTACTATTTACACTCTCAGTTTTACTATGGGCAGCAGCTCCCTCCGGAACCCAGAAGTCACCTGAGTGGTGTCCCTTTTGCTCTAAACAACCACAAACACTCTGGCCTGTCCTCATCCCCTCTCCACTCACCAAATACACCCCCTGGAAAAACGCTGTGTGCATGGGTTTGTGTCTACACATTTTCACTTTGTATTGTGTCATAAATTTTACCCCTAGATATTGTAAAATGCAAATTATCGATTAGTTAATTAACATCTTAAGAGCTAAAGATGATGAATTGCAAAGTCCCCGCTTGATTTCTGACTCAGTTGGTTGTTGACAGTTTCGTCAGGAGGCAAGTGTTAAAACGCCCCCCAGCCCAGTGTCTTGAGGCAATGCAGAACGAATGATGCCTCGTTCTCTCAGCTGGGGAGAGATTTAAGATAATTCGTCTAAAGCAGGGTCACTAGGTTTAGCAAATACAACTGCAGGAAGCCCAGCTGAATTTGAATTTTAGATAAACAACAAATATCTTTAGTATATGCATTTGTATTGGTTTTCTAGGTCTGCCAAAGCAAATTATCACAACTCAAGAATAAATGAATAACTGTGGTTATCTTTTTAACTTTTTCCCTGTAAATTCTGTTCCAATAGCTACGTAGCTGCATAGTATTCATATATATTAACTAAAATGAATATAATGGTCTCATACTTTTCCTGGCGTTTTCATGTTAATATTTTAGAAAACACTTAAATAAAATTTTAATAAAATTAGGGCATTCATTGTTCACGTAACAGACACGCTGTGTCGCAATTTCTAACTGTTGACATTAACTATCCTGCTTTAATATGAACACAAGGTCCTTACTTTTGAATGTCTTGTACTTTAGTGAGAAAATATGCAAATATCTACATTTAAAATACAAACAGTTCTGTTTAATCGGTCATTCATTCCTGCCTCCATGTAACAAATAATTGAAACTGCTGAGACAAATAATTCTGGCAAATAAACTAAAATTTGGGAATAAAGTAAGCCTTTATAGCTCTTTACAGAATACTTCCTAAATTACAAATATTGTTATTTTAAACAATGAAAGAGGAAGCATAAGGGAGAGATAGAAAGATATTGATGATCTAGATACTTTTTTAAATATTAAAAATACTTCTATCTTTGTTTAGTTTTTCTCTTCATAAGTCTTCCGTTCCTGCTTGACAACCCGCCCGCTGGCCTCTCTCTGATCAATAACTTAAATTCTTACATTATCATTTTTACAAGCAACTAAAACTTACAACATTCTTCTCACAGATTCTATTAAAATGGTAAATAATTTACATATTTCCTGACTGACAAAATGATCTTTCTCTTTTCTTTTCTGCTGTTGCTTTATAAACTCATTATTCAAATGCCAAAGGCTCACCAGTATTCTCTTTAACCACTGAAGTTTTAATTTAAAACATCTCTGTATGGATGTGCATGCTTTATGTTAAACCAATAAAATGAGCCAGTTGACAGGAAGGGCAGAAGGAGTTCAGCTAAGGTAAAACTGACAGATTCATACAAAATAAGTTATCATTTTTAATAGCATGGCCAAGAAACAAAAACTGAATTTATATAAATAAGAAATTATGTTCTTCTGTGTCTTAGGTAATTGTAATCTTAACGTGTCTTACTCTCAAATGAAACAATATATTATGTATTTTATAATTTATGTATATGTGTGTGTGTGTGTGTGCAATCACAACAGTGAATGTATTCATCACTCTCAGAAGTTTTTCTCTTGTATCTCATTTGTTTATCCAAAGATTTCTAATATAAAAACATACCTCTGTGACTCGAGATCAAAAGCACAGTCCAGATTCCCTGTCCGTAAGTGTTTATGCATTCGAGTGTACTTTGCTTTCTCGTATTTGCAAATTCCATCCATACCTGTTGTGTGTTGTTCTTTTAAGGATTTCTAGGCCAGATGCTGTAGGCTTAAAAACTAAAATAAATAAAATAAATAAATAAAATAAAATAAATAAAATAAAATATAAATAAAATAAAATAATAAAATAAAATAAAAAATAAAATATAAAATAAAATAAAATATAAAATATAAAATAAAATACAATATAAAATATAAAATAAAATACAATATAAAATATAAAATAAAATAAATAAAATAAAATAAAATAAAAAATAAAATGAATTAAAAATAATAAAATAAAATAATAAAATAAATAAAATAAAATATAAATAAAATAAAATAAAATAATAAAATAAAATATAAAATATAAAATATAATATAATATATAAAATAAAATAAATAAAATAAAATAAAATAAAAAATAAAATAAAAGGAATTAAAAATAAAATAATAAAATAAATAAAATAAATAAATAAAATAAAATAATAAAATAAAATATAAAATAAAATATAAAGTAAAATAAAATAAAATGTAAAATAAAATAT
This sequence comes from Macroglossus sobrinus, assembly GCA_004027375.1. Classification (NCBI taxonomy): domain Eukaryota; kingdom Metazoa; phylum Chordata; class Mammalia; order Chiroptera; family Pteropodidae; genus Macroglossus; species Macroglossus sobrinus. The sequence goes on along the minus strand of PVKZ01003731.1, from coordinate 100,102 downwards.
AAAATAAAATTAAATAAATAAAATTAAATTAAAATTAAATTAAATTAAATAAATTAAATTAAAAATAATAAAATAAAATAAAATAATAAAATAAATAAAATAAACAACTAAAATAAATCTGTAGGAACTGAATTCTGGGGATGACCTAAATAGGCTTTGTACGTGACCTTGACTTGTAAAGAGCTGCTGTAGATTCCACTGGCATCTTCTCACAACTCTAACTCTGTGGTCTGTTTGGGACCTCCATCTCTTAAATTCATCACAGATATGACCATTTCTACTTGCAGGACTGCCTCATATGCATTTCAGATGTGTAGAATGTAACTGTTAAGTGTCCTTTCCCCTTTTATGCATCTGCTCTGTTCTACTCCTCATTGAAGACTCAGATCAGAGACCACCTCCCACAAGGAGCCTTCCTTGAATGCGTGCCTTCCCAACCCCTATAAATGGGGGACTGCTTTTTTGTGTATTTCTTTACAATGTTTATCTCTATCCAACAACTTCAAACACTGTTGGAACTGCTTGTACACTTGTCTGTCTTTCCTCTTGCGGGGAGGGGATCCCCACGGTGGGGGCTGGTCCCCCGTTTCCTGCAGTGGCTGACACAGTGTCAGGCCCAGAGGAAAAGCTCGGTCCACGGCTGGTGGCAGGAATGGAGCTGAGCTCCCAAAAAATAAACATTGGTTAAAAATTTTTCCAAAATATATAAATGTGGAAACAAGTCTGCTGAGACCAGAAAGAGTATTTTTAGATTCTTCAAAGACTATTTCTCAAGTATTTTTTATATATTTCAACTAATACTTCTAATCTTCATCTTTTTTAATATCACCAAAACCTAAATTAGATCAAGTGTTACCTTTTTTCCTGAATGATGAAATTTTCTAATGGCTTGTCATTGCTTGAATGATATCTAATTTTTAAAATATAATTCTAAGAGATAATTCACTGACTAAATCAAAATGATAGCAACATCTTTTAGATTAATACCATATGTAGAAATTAACTCTCAGTGATAACAGAGCAAAGGATAAGAAGGAAGAGTCAGAATTATTTTGTTTGAAATTTTTTACACTAAACATGAAACCATAAATATTACTTGAATATATATTGTGATGTATTTGCATATATAGCATGCATGTATATAATGCACAGACATACACACATACATAAAGTAATTTTTAAAGAGATATAAATAATAAACCAATAGCAGATAACATGGAATCTTATATGAGTCACAATTTAAAACCTAGAGGAAGAAAAAGTAAATAAAATCTGAAGAACAAATGGAACAAATGCAAAACAACAAGCAAGATGTTAGATTTAATTCAGTCATGTCAATAATTGCATCTAATATAGTGATCTGAAAACAACAAATAAATCATTGATAGACTGAGTAAAAATTAAGAACCCAATGTATGCTGTCTTCAAAAAAATCTTCTCTAAGTCAGTATCATGATGGAGATAGGTCGAGAATGAACAGAGGAAACATGGGGACCATCAAATCACTAGTCAAAACAAAAGGAAAAGAAAAGCTGGGGTGACTACATTGATAGAAGACAAAGAAAGCTCCAGAATTCTTATTGTTACATAATAACTTACTTAATGATAAAGGAGTTAAATTCCCCGCAAGGATATCATCCAATAGGGATTCAAAATTCATGGAGTAGAAACTGGCAGAACTGCAAGAAGAAATGGACAGATCATGATTACTGTTGGGGTTGTGCTTCTCCCCCAGTAATCTACGAGTACAAAGAGAATCAGGAAAGATATAGCGTATCTGACCAACTATCAACAAACTTGTCCCAACTGTCACTCACAGAGCACCCAACAATAGCAGAATAGAATTATTTACAAGGGCACACAAAACATTCACCGAGATAGAACACATCCTGGACCGTAAAACAAAGCTCAGCTGTTTAATTCAATGGTGATCAGACAATGTATGGTCTGTAAAAAGAAATGAATATTAAAAATAAATAACAGAAATATTTCTAGGAAAACATCAAATATCTGAGAATTGAAGAACACACTTTCAAATAACCCAATGAAGTGATTATGGAAATTAGAATATATTTTGAATTTAAAGAAAATGAAAGTGCAGCATATCGAAGCTGAGAGCATGTTGCTAATGTACTGTTTAAAGGAGTTTCAAAACATTAAATTCTTACATTAGCAAAGAAATAAGTTATCAAATCAATAACTCAAGCTTCCACCTTAAGAAACAAAGCGAGGAGTGAATTAAACCCAAAGCAGGCAGCGGAAAGAAGAAATACAAATTGATAGTTACAAGATAGTCACAGGGATGTAAAACACAGCAGAGGGAATATAGCCAATAATATTGTAATAACTATATATAGTGCCAGGTGGGAACTAGACTAATCAGAGAGACCACCTTGTAAATCACAGAAACATCTAGCCACTATGCTGTACACCTGAAACTAATAGAAAGTAATTATGTCAATTTGAATTGAAACATTAAAATTAAAAACAACAAAAAAGAAAGATGAGAACAAAAATCCATAGAACTGAAAGAAAAAAAACAATAGAGAAAATCAGTGAAAACAGTTGTTTTTGGAAAAGGTCAAATTGATATCCATTAGCTAGATCCAGAAAAAGAGGGAGAGAAGAGACCTACTTTACCAATCTCAGGAATGAAAGAATGATATTAAAGAACTTACAGACATTAAGAGTCGAACAGAGAAATAGTATGGAAATATTAGGCACAGAATTTGGCAGCTTATAAAATAGACATGTTTCTTGAAAGACAGATACTGCCAAATATTACTAAAGAACTAAATGATGTAACTAGTATTATATCTATCGAAGACACTGGATTAGTAGTCAGAATTTTCCAACAGTGAAACCTTTCCAAGAATGAAAGGTCCAGTTGGCTTTACCGGCAGTTTGTACGATTCATTTGTCGGTTGGCAGACTCAGGAGCTTAGTGGGTGAAATCTGAAACTGGACCCTGTTCAGGGAGGGCAGAGAGAGAGGGAAGAAGGAGACAGGCCACTCCAGGTTGGCAGGTGTCAGGTCAAATAGCGAACCTATATTGGAGGCTCGTTTTGCGTGGCTGCGAGATGAGTAGGTCTTCAGAGTTTATGTAGGGGCCTCAGTGGGGCTCAGTCCCGGTTCATTCCAGGTGGGCTCAACACCGCATGGCTCTCGGAGCTGGATCCCCAAAGACAGACAGCTCCCACTGTGACAACGTGCCCAGAGTGGACATCCCAAGGACTGGGGCAGGGGTATCCTAGAGGGGTGGAGCCTCTGATTGCCTGGGTCTAGCTCCAAGTTCGCCGGCTACGATGGCCTCTTAGTTACCACCTGCAACAACATCTAAGGAAGAAACAATAGCAGTTCTACAGGAAGAAGTCAGAGTGGTCCAAACTGCTTATCGTCTTAAAAATGTCATTGACATGTGAGCAGTGATATCACTGTTGACCCTTACAGTGGCATGTAAATACCATAAAGTATTTTGTGGAAGTTTTATATTCATCATCATCATCATCATCATCATCATCATCATCATGAACTGCATTGAGGAAAAGAAATAATAATAGTTGGTATTTTTTGTTAAACTTTTCTCTCATTGCTTCCAAAATGGTTTATTTAAATTAAAGCATCACCAAAAATAAAATAAATACTTACAGGTACAATAAATGGCAAAACCAATGTTCCCAAAGATCAGCAAACTTTTCCTGCAAAGGCTAAATATTTTAGGGTTTGCAAGACATATGATCTTTATCACAACTACTCAGCTGCTATTAGAATATGAAAGCAGTCATAAACTATATATAAAGTTGCTTTAAGGGTACAAAATTGAAACTAGCAGGTAAATAAGTTGTGGAGATCTAACACACAGTAGAGTGATGACAAACAGTAACACTGCATTATAAACTTCACAATGGCTAAGAGACTAGATCTTAATTGTTCTCATCACAAAAAAGAAATGATGATTATGTGACGTGATTGAGGCATTAACTAATGTTATGGAGGTAATCATTCTGAAGTAGATAAATGTTCCAATCCAGTACATCGTACAACCTTAAACTTACATAATATTATTAGTCAATTATATCTCAATAAAAAGTTTAAAAGAGTGACTATGGATGTGCTCCAATATAACTTTATCGATGGGTACCAAAATGAGATTCTATGCAATTATTGCATATTATGAATTACTGTTCTTCTTTGGAGTTTTTGCAACCATTCAGAAAAGTAAAGGCCCTTAGTTTGCAGGTGGTACCGATATTGACAGAGGACCAATTTGGCCCGTGGGTGCTAATTGGCTCACCCCTTTTCTGTACACTCTCTAGAGAGCATATCTTTACTTTTCCAGCTGTAATGGGTAAAGCAAGATGGATGGTCACAGTAGTTAGAGGCCAAAGTTGACAGCATTGCAGAAGAAGATTATTGTAAGAAAGCAAAGATTTTTGGAATCCTGGTATGATAAATTATGGCAGAAAGTCAGAAGTGGTCCTTAAGAACTCAGCATTTGCATGACATCGGGAGGCCATGAGAGGATATTGATATAAACCATGACACTCTCACGATGGGCAGGGGCAGGAAGAGGCTTTTTTCAACAGATCTGTATGCTTGGGATGTAGACAAGTGGAAGTTGGGACGGGTGAAGGCCACCTGGGATATGCCCGGTGTTTGCTGCTACGAAGGAAATGGTTCATTTGACCTCTTTGTGTCTCAGAAAAACCAAGGTGATTTTTGTCTCAGATACTCCAGCCAGTACACGTACACAGCTGTCTGTGTCTCTGGGAAGTTTTTCTGGCTCACTCATGGATTTTATTACTACTTCTGACCTACTTCTACACTCTCTATATAACTATTATAGCAGGTCTGATAGGTTACTGTGCTCATTCATTTCATGACATTCTCCCCAATCTAGACCGAGCTCCTTAAAGCTATGGGCAGACCCTCATTTATCTCTGTGACTCCAGCACCCAGGACAATCCGTGACACTGCGTCAAGAATGCCATAAATATCTATTGTGCCAATCCTGTTGCTAGAATAGATACGATTTTGGTTCTGCCTTTGTCACTCACTCTTTCCTTGTAAGCATTTCATTGTGCTTTATAGTCTTCAAAATCATCGTTTTAATGGCTGCATAAAAGTCCATCGAGTTCAAGTGCCATAATTTGCTATGTTATTTTCACTTGTATATTAAAGTCCTCTCCACTCTTTTAGTATTTGTTAAATATTTAATTTGATAGTAATTAGTCTTTTTTTGAATTTTGAAGACTTCGTGGCATGATTTCAATTACTCGTGTCTCAAATATCTCTATATGACAGAATTTGACTACATTTCCCTAAACATTTTTTTTGTCGATCAAAGTAATATTTAGTATTATAAGTAAGAATATACATATATGAACAAAGACTATATAAATAAAGACAAATAAATATACAATGATATGTAAATATGTAAAATATCAATTATTGAAACACTTAACTGAGATACAGTTGACATATAAGGAATATTTAACATGGCATCAAAAGTTGACCTATAAAGGATATGGCAGCTCTCATTTACTTAGGTCATCGTTCAAGTGATCCAGAATATTCTCTTACTGATTTTTTTTCTTAATATCAAAAAATTTTTAAGTTGAAAGTTAGAGCTTTTGAGACCTTTAGAAGATATTTGCATATCCAGGTTTGGAGAAGGTCATCTTGAAGAATGTCAGACTATAAGGCTCAAGGTCTAGTTCTTACGATTCCCACCGTGCGGTCTCAGCAGGTTTTTGTGAATTCCAGCGGCCTCTTTGGGCAAATATGGATAATAGGAACCAATTCACAGGGCTGTTGCAAAGATTGAGTAAAAATAGAAAATAGGCAGAAATAGGCATGGGCATCAAGTAGCGTGTTTTACAGCAGTAAAGTCAGTGCATCTGTCCCTCCCAGGAGGGTCACCCAGGCGCAGCACTTAGCCAGAGGTCAGGCTACAAACCAACAAGGAAGGAGAGACTCTGGTTCCTGACAGGGATGCCCATGGCGGCTCCCAGGCTCCCCGCCACCGAGAAGGCTGTCAGCTGCAGGGACACCCCTTTCATGCTCTACTCTGATGCCACAGCCGTCCCCAGGCAGGGGACCTTTGGTTCTCATTATGCAGCTGTCAAAGACACCGACAAGCAGCATCGCCTGAATGAAACAAACCGATTTCAGAACCTCCCAAAAAGATCTGCAAGTTTAACAACAACCATTTCATCTCATTACAAATGCCACAGGCCACCAAAGGTCTCCTTTTCATGTGTCACACCCTCGAAGGCATTTCGTGATGATCTTCTCTGCCAGAGCTCCTTTCGAGGGAAGCAGCACGGTCAATTGGCACAAGATGAGCAGGCACGAGTCCCATGTTCTAGCCCTAGAAAAAATTAATCACAAATGGCTGGAAGGCAGGTCTCGTACTGAGTTATCTGGTGACATGAGAAAGCAAAAAGCTGAATATATAGGCTAGCTCTGCAAATGGAAAATGATGGAAAACAGGTGATATTTATTACCAAAGAGATATGAGTCAAACCGTGCAGATGTATAGTGGTAGAAAGGACTTGATTCATTGACGATTGTTTAATAAATAATATTTTGGACAAATAATTTCCACTGACTGTAAAGGGAGTCTGTGTTAGTGAATAGCAAAGAAAAAAAATGACCACTGCTGCCTTTAAATTTATACCTTGATGGAGAAGGCACACGTGTCTCTCTCTCTCACACACACACACACACACACACACACACACACACACACACACACATTTAAAAAGTCTCTTACCAAGAAAATTGGACTATTCTGGACTAACTAGAAATTGATGGTCAAATTCTAGAAGCAGAATCTAGGAGCTATGTGTTTTTCCCCTCGTTTTTTCCTTCTCTTCCCGGGGGGGCCATGATTCTGTTTGGTTTTAAGAGCCCGAGAAGAGGCCCACTGTATTCGGGAGTCCCAGAGCTCTTCTGGTTATTGTAAATTTGAAAAATACTAAAAAACAAACAAACAAAAAGGCTGTAAGTTGTGATTCAGGCCTTGAGGTGGAGCAGGAGGCGGTTACATCCAAGGGTTGGCGGCAGTGGGGTTAGATCCACAGGTCTGAGTGTGTGTGGTGAAGGGGAGAGGGGGTCAGGAGGTGTAGGTGATGCTCCTATAAATTCTTCCAGACTTCGCTTTAAGATGCAGGCAGAGATGTCCACCAATGAACACATCCAGCTTTGACTCCACTATCAGCAATGCTGTTTCCTGGGTTACCAGGTGGAATCAGGATGAGAACTCTGGTTGGTCATTCGATTAGGCGGCTCCTGTTGGAGCCTTCTGCATGGAAAAAACGCAATCCAAGGTCATGGCTATTCAGAGACTTTAGGAGTAGACAGCGAGGACGGAAGTTCAAACAGTTGTCAAGATCTGACTTCTTTCTCTTGCTGTCTCTTGCTCTGATTTCTTTTGGGTTGACTTCATGCTAAGGCAGCTCCTTGAAGCACACTTCAAAGATTAATTTGGGAAAGAAAGAAGGAAGGAAGGAAGGAAGGAAGGAAGGAAGGAAGGAAGGAAGGAAGGAAGGAAGGAAGGAAGGAAGGAAGGAAGGAAGGATGGGGGGAGGGAAAGAAAGAGAGAGAGAGGAGAGAGAAAAAGGAAGGAAGGAAGGAAAGGAAGGAAGGAAGGAAGGAAGGAAGGAAGGAAGGAAGGAAGGAAGGAAGGAAAAAAGGAAGGAAAGGAAGGAAGGAAGAGAGGAAGAGAGGGGAGAGGAGAGGAAAGAGAAGCAAACAGAGACCAGACTAAAATGGGAAATTCTCTAGTTAGTGCCAGCAAGTCACAGATGCTCAGTAAATGTAGGCTAGCTGAATCTAAATCCAATGACTGCCTATTCAGGAATCAGAATACCTATATAGTCCAGTACTTTTTTCATTACAGATATAACAAATCATATAAGGAGAAATAATAATAGATGAGCACTGGACACCCACAGTCAACCAAGACAGAAAGCCCTGTGAGCTACAACCAGTGAAACTTCTGGCTCTGCTCACAACAGTTCGGGTCACTCCAGCTCCTTTCCCGATCAATTCGTCTTCTCATTATTCCATGCTGAAATCTTTAAATGGAAGAAGATAACAATCATCAGATTTGTAACTATATATTCCTGGTTTTAATCCTGGGTCACCTACTTCCTGTCTTCCTTCCTTTAAAGAAATGACTAATTCTTCTGAGCAGATTTCTTTCATCAGCACCATGAGGACAATGTCACATACCCCACCAGTGCCCTGGGACGAGGACTGATTTGGAGAGTGTAGTACAGTGACTGGCACACCGTGGTGTTTCTGTAGAGACGGATGCTGTGTGGGAGTCTAAATGACAAGGAGTCACGAAGCCTGTCTCCAATTTTCTCACTTGCTCTGATTCCATTAATTTGCATGAGCTCATGATGCCAAAGGCTGATTAAGAACTTTTAAGTGTCTATACCTTCCTTTAACATTTGCCAAACAATTTGTTAATGACACCGTTTGAAAGGAGCCGGCATTTCATGAATTGTAATCCAATTAAGAAGGATGCAGCATACGGTTGATAAAAACACCTTCTTTGGTGGGAATTAAATTCTGATTTTCACGATGAGACCCATTACGGTGAGTTGATTTCTGATCAGCATCCTTCTGCTCGTCGTCATGTACTTACTTTTCAATTCCAATCAAGCTGATTCATCCCAGATTGGGAGGCTCTTGAGGATAGTGGTCACGAGAAGCGATCCTGAAATTAACCTTCCTGCATGCACGTCCCAGCGTCAATATTTAAGATTTTCTATAACCTTGGGCAAAACCAATATACAATTCTTATAAATAAACTTTCCCAGTCCTCCCCTTCCCAGGTGGGTCACATGCCATACCTCTATACTCTTTTCTTCTCTATAAATACCTTTGCAGGTAGCATTGTGCATTGTGTAGCAGACACAATTTTATTTTTGTTTCTATCTCGCCAGTGGGCAGGAAGGTCTCGGAAGGAATGACCTAGATCTTCTAGATTGGCACAGAAGGGGAACTCGGTAAATAATTATTGAGCGGATGAACATACTTCACACTTGAAAACAGTTGTGATACCCACAGCAGTGGCTGTCATAATAGTAGGATAAATTATAATTGTAATGAAAATAATAGTAACGGAAATAATTAATATTTAGCTAATGTTAAACACTTAAAATTTGCCAGGCTGTGTTCTAAGGGCTTCCTGTTTATTCAGTCACATCCCCATTATGACAGCTCTGTGAGGTTATGGACAGAATTTTCCTCGTGATGGGTACGGAATCTGGTACACAGGAAACCTATAATGTGCCCAGGAATCACACAGCTAGTGAGTGTGAAGCTAAGACCAAAATATAGGAAACTCAGCTCCTAAAATGTGCAGGGTCCACATCGTGTCTGTATCCTTGGCCTCTATTTTCTCCGGGGAGAAGGTGGGACTCCATCATCTCTAAGACACACTCCATCGCCCTTCTTGGCCACTCCACCCCATCTCCTGCCACTTTCTTCTGTGCAGGTCACATTTGCCATCATGGCTTCCAGTCCCATGGGGCTCAGACTCCCGTGATGGGATGACCGTGTGACTCTGATTGCCCCTGGTCCCTGCTCATCCCCCACCTTGAGGAGAAATCAGCTATAATCAAGGGGGTAATTAGCTGCTGATTACCGCTGACCTATTAATTGGGAAGCACCACAGGCCCTGATAGAGTGAGCTGGCGAACGGAATTTAGTGGCACTTTCAGCTACAGGATGGACACTGCATATATTTTACTGGTGAAAATTCCATCCGCCATGATGTTTGGTGGATAAAGCTCCACATCAAGGTCCCATTGCAGGTGCTCGTGTATTCCCTAGACTGTGTCTGTCCCTGGAGCACCAGTGTCACAAAGGCAGAACCTCCATGAGGCCCCCACACAATAAGAACTCAATAAATATTGGTAGAATAAATAAATGGACTGCTCTAAGCTTCGGTTTTTGCATTTTGTGCAAGGAGGATAATAATAGCTACCTGATCTCATTATTAGTTGTATTTCAAAGAACATGCATAATGAACTTGGCTGTGGCCATCATAGAAGAAGAATATAGCCAAAGTAAATGCTCTTTATTTTATGAATAAATTGTTAGGATTGTGGATGACAAATGACGGATAATTGAACAAATGAATGAATGGATTATTGAATAAACGAATACGTTAATTCAGGGATGACCTATAAGTTCGATCCATCTGGTTACTATGGATATTCATGATAGCTGATCATCTTTTACTTTCTTAATAAAACATCCCTGGTTCTCAGTTTAGTTTCGATGTCAATAGCACGTTACTTTTTTATTTTTGTTCTGCCTCGAGGAAGCATCACGTATTTTTTTTTTTTTTGTAGCTTCTCAGGGGAGTTGCTGATTCACATTCGTCAATGAAAACAAGTATTTATGGAGATACTGTTCTAAGTAGTCTAGTGCTGAGTTGTTTCATGCTGACAGGCAGCCAGTATTTGGATGACCTTCGATTGACCTCTGTCCCAAACCCCTTACAGTTATAGAAGTTAAAAACATAGGTTCTGGGTATCAAAGTTCTACCAACAGTGGGTGATATTCAATGAGAATATCAACATAATTTTATTTTCTGATACCAAGCGAAAACGCAGACATGTGTGGTCTTCTGTGTCCTCGCTCCCCTCTGTGTCCTCTTCCTTCCTGGTTGTCAGGGGACTCTGTGGAGAACTCAGTGGAAACAGTGTCTTCTTGACATTGGATGGAAATGATCGGCATGAGCCCAGGGCTTGCCTCGGGGGCTGCTGGCCCCCAATGGGTCACTTCTGTGTCGGGATGAAAGTCATTCCTGGATACTAAGCTAGACCATGCTTCAATACAGTTCAATTTTTTATAAATTATTCCATAAGGCACAGAATAGCTTCTACAAAAAGGAATTCTTTGAACCAAAATATCAGTAGTACTGAGGTTAAGAAGCCTTTTTTTAGACTATGGGTGCGGTTATTTTGAATGAATCCATATTGAATTGTGATGGAAGTAGTTCTTTTTTTTTTAATGCTTCTAAGAATCTGTAGTAGAAATAGTTTCAAAACACAAGGTGACAATTTTCATTCCAAGAAAAAAATATTGATACAATGGGGGTCTTTCATTGGGGCCCAGGGTTGTGTATTAAAATATATATATATTTATATATAAATATATATAAATATATATAAAAATATATATATATATCCCACCCCAGGTGATTCTGGCAGAAGAGTCAACGAATCTTACTTTGAGAAATAACCCAGGAAGAAATATAGTCTGAATAAGACTCTATGTAGCATAATTTTCTCATATATCGTAATTATTTATGGATCTATCTTCCTTGCCGAAGTTCTAAATCAAATATTTTATATTTTGAAAGATCTTCCACCTTTCCTGGCATCACAAAGCTCCTGAAAACATGGCAATAAAGAATTTGGAGAAAGGCCCACCCCTCCTGATACTTGCAAAACCGGGGCATAATGGACTCGACTGCATTTTCCACTCCTCTCCCTGCATCCCATCAGCCCCCAGAACTGCCCCAGTACACAAGATGGCGCCTTGCCAGCTTCTCACTGCTTCCTTAGTGAGAAGATGCCCAGTGTGTAGAGTGTGTGCGTCTTACGTACCTGGTAGACGTGGGGGCGGGAACACATGGACAAGAGCCTAGCAACGTTGGTTCCCATTACATCTTGTTAGGGAGAGGCGTTCACATGCTCGTTCTAGAAGTATCCCCACCAATTAAAGAGTGTATACAGTCTAAGTGTCATAAAATCCACAAGCAGTACACGGTGTACCACTGTAATTAACATTCTGGTGGCCACGTGTTCTTTCATTCAGTTTAAAACCAGTGCTGACGTAGACATTCTCTTCTTGGGGGGCTTTTTTGCCCTTTTGATCTTTAATAAAATCGTCAAGACAGTAATAAATGTTTTTAATATGTTGTTATTTTCCCTTTTAATTTTTTCCCTTTAGGATACAATCCTATTAAATTTATCAGCTCAAAATATGACCTGTAATGATTTAAAATAAATTACTATAGTCTCCGCTGTCCAGCTTAACAATGACTCTGATGGAGAAAAACAAAAAAGTATATTAATCTCAAAAACACACGATTCTACTGCAAATCTTCTCCACAATCCTCTTCTCTTCCTGTTAGCCTCGTTCCCTGGCAACAAAGCCCAGTATAAGAGAGATAAAAAGAAAAAGCATCTTCTTCCGAACATACCAGTTGGATTCAGTGAAGGTAAAATCTTTTATTAGCAAAAGAATATCTCATAAGCTTTTTCATTCATTCTTTACCATAAATAGTTATAGAAAATTGATAGCTATTTTATACTTTCAATGCAGTTACTACTTTTTCTCTAGTTTTTTTTTTTAATATAAAAATTGTCTATTTGTGATTCATCTAAGCCTAGATCTTGTTATCTTGATTTAATAAGCTCACGGCCTATAGAACCACTGATTAGCACAATTTGGTTACCCAGGTTCGTGAAGGCAGGATGTGGATGAGGGCCGAGAGGGTGGCTGATGTGGACCAATGTTGTTTCTATCTGGCACATCTGGAATGAATGCATAGATAGGTTACAAAAACTTGCCACTGTCACTTGAATAGTTCCTGGAGGGATTAGGGAACCTAAGGCTATGCTTTAAATAAGGAAAACACTGAGGGGAAGGAGGGAGAGAGAGGGGGAAAGAGAGAGAGAGAGAGAGCAAGAGAGAGCGAGAGCAAGAGAGCGGCTTGGGGAGAATGGAAATAGTTTAAATAAAAAATGTTTTGTCACAGGTATATTTAGATGTGTTGTTATATTTTGTACATCAGGTCACAAAGCCTAGAGACACGACATGGATGGGCTAGGGAAGGAGAGGCTGGAGGAGCTGGCTGGAGTTATACAGGTGCTTGGTTAAACTTGTTTAAGGTCCTACTTTCAAACTGCTTCTAGTATTTTTATACCATACTCTTCTCAACAGGCCCACATATTACCTTAAAGCCGTTGAAAGGTACCCCTTCTAGAGAATACCTAGAGAAATACACGCTCTCGTGTCATACATTCTCTTAGCCAAATGCAGCCAGCTGGCTGAGTATTTGGACTTCTTCCTCTCCTAGAACAAGGCCAGAAGAAACTGTTCACAGCTGCTTCGTAAAGTCCCTTTGACCCCTGAGGGGTTCTGGCTGCGCTGAATTTCTTGGAACCCAAAGTCATAGATTCTGCCATGAAGTTGAGTCAGCGGGTAGGAGGGAAGCAGGAATGAGGTTGCGTGCTGGCGAATGCAATGAAGGAAAACATGGAGAAGAAGGGTGTGCAGGCAGCTCGGAGGAGAGAGAGAGCCTTGTCCTGGTGAGGCCGGACGGGATGCTCAGGGTGTCCAGGAGGTGTTTGGAGGTGGAGAGAAGTTGTCCAGAAGCCAGGCTGTGTAGGTGATGAAGGTGTGGGGAGAGGTGAGCCCTGGAGAGCATCATGTCCTGTGGATGGACTGCAGACAGTTCGAGGCGGGTGGGGAGCTAAACTGTAGTTCCAGTGGGTGAAAGGTAAGGGCTGGAGGGTCTCTTTTCTTTTCTTTTTTTCTTTTCTTTTCTTTTCTTTTCTTTTCTTTTCTTTTCTTTTTCTTTCCATTTTTCTTTTTTCTTTTTTTCCTTTTTTCCCTTTTCTTTTTCTTTCCTTTCCTTTCCTTTTTTCTTTTCTTTTCTTTCTTTTATTTTCTTTTCCTTTCCTTTTTTCTTTTTTTCCCCTTTCCATTCCTTTCTTTTTTTTCTTTGTTTTCTTTTTTCTTTTCTTTTTTCTTTTCCTTCCCTTCCCTTCCCTTTCCTTTTCATCGGCCCCCACCCTTCGTTTGAGTTTTTAACTCTTTAGAAAACCTCTTCCTAAATGGAATTGCTTTGGCCATCTTTCTGAGAGCAGAGCATTGGTACTCCATAACCCAGACATAATCAGAAACGTATCTGGTTCTGAGCTCTGTTCATTTCAGATTCCAGTTGGTAGTGTTTTTGAGCGTCACTGGGCCCCTTCTCTATAGATTGCTGTATTTCTAGCTCAGTGAATAACCGCTCCCCCTTTCCTGAACACCCTGAAACTGAAATGCAGCCTCTAACAAAAGCAAAGGGTTCTAGACAGAGCAATCCCAGTGCTTGGCTCAACGATGGACACTGGAGGAAGCGGGAATGCGGGAGAGAGATAAGGAGACTCTGTTTTCTCAGTCCTGAGACTCGCAGGCTGGAAAGTGAAAGCCAGCAGGCATTTAAAGAGTCTGCTTCTTAAAAGGAAAAGCACTAAGAGTTTGGTTTCCTTCATCCTGTCTCCTAATCTCTTGGAGAGAGTGGCAGCTGCAAGTTTTCTGTGGCACTAATTGCCTCTCTCTGATCACGCGCTCCTGTCTCCCTGACAGTCTGTCTCTCTCCTGTCAAGTTTCTCTCTAAATCTGCACGCCACAGCCCCGACAAAAAGCTCGTCTGTGTTCAGCGGTTCCGTTTGCCTCCGAGAGGAGCGAACGTCTCGCTACAACATCTGTGTTTGGAATCAGTATTTCTTGAGAAAGGTGGACCCCTAATTGTTGGATGTTAGATTGCATTCATGGGAGATTGTATGCTCTGTTTTTAATAAATCTGATCATGTTTTTGGGCAAGAAGGGAAAAAAGAGCAATTGTTATGGAAATAGGAGAGACAGCGAAGGGTATGAATTGGCATCAGATGAGGATCGCTCAGCTGCCTGATGAATGTGAGTTTTCACTCTTGCTCCTAATCAGACCTTCGTGGGTTTGAATCTCAGTTTGCTGTTTCATCAGGCAGACTAATCTGCTTGTTTTCAGAATAGCATCTTGGTCTTCTTTTCATCTTTCTGCTCTGCATTTTTAGTTTTGCTCTGTGTGTCTGCCTTGCCCGCTGGACTGCGAGCTTTCTCAGGAGAAGGATGGTACGTCCAGCTCCACGCTGCCCTAGAGTCCTCACAGGCATATGTTTCACAGAAGAACCAATCTGTCCTATCACGTTCCTTCCATTGCATTTCAACTATGAAAAGTTATTGGTGCAATTCCTCCATATTATTAAATATTTTCTTCTCTCCGCTCCCTACTTCAGCAACCCCAGGAAACACTGTTTTGCACATTAGTTCGTGGGTCTTCAAAGTCAGAAAAAGGTTCACCTAACTTCCACATTGGTTATCAACTGAAGGGTGAAGTACAAGTGGACAAGTATAATGTCCTCATCAAGAAAAAAAAAATGTTATAGGTAAGGTATTTGTTCTGTTCTTTAAAATTTAAAATAACAGCACGATGTAGAGTTAGCCATGAATATAGAAAAGGATTGTCAACTAGTATTCATGGGATAGATTTTCAACATTGTGGCGATTTGGTTGCTAAAACTTGTGGTTCTTATTTAGTATGGAAGAGATCAGTCTGGTTTAAAGTTAGTCATAGGGATGTAAACTACAGCATAGGGGACATAGTAATATTGTAATCACTATGTATGGTGTCAGTCAGGGGGTCTAGGACTTAGAGTGAGGATCACTTCTTAAGGTATATAAATGTCCAATTACTATGTGATACACTTTAATATAATATTTCGTGGCAACTATAATTAAAAAATAAATTGTAAATATTATATAAACATTAAAAGAAAGAAGAACATGTCAGTAGTCTTTTACTACATCAATCTGAATATTTAAATCAAAGAAATTCCATTTTTCTTTACAATCTGGGGCTTATTGCAGAGATAGAGGATAAACAAGAACTGAAAGTGAAAAAAAAATAGCAAAAATCAAGATAGAAGCAACGTCCTCAAGGCAGCAGTGGGGAAGGCCCGAGAACCAGCAGCAGCATCCGAGTTCGCCATGGTTACCTCCACTTCCTGTTGCAAACTCCATGCTCAGGCCAAGTGTGAGCCACCATTTATCATCACTAATGCGCTGTTGATTTTCTTAATTTAAGTTTATAAGGAAAGTGAGATACTTGCTGACCTCAATCCTCCATGAAATGCGGGGAGGGTGGAGAAAGTTCTAGATAGGCTGAGTATTTTTTTTTTAAAAGAGTATCATTGACTTATCTTTGTTAAAGTGGGAAATATTTCTTGGATTTCAACCAAGTGCTCATATGTCTGTGGAAATGAGTTGTGAGCTCTGCCTCGACTCCTTCCTGTCCATCTCGCTCACTGCTGGAATGGCTGTGGTTGATTGGAGCCCACCAGGTGTCCGCCCTACCTTGGACCCCAGGCTCAAGCTCAGTCACCTGCCCTCTGTCACACCTGTGGAGCGCCTTGGGCACAGTGCCATCGCCACAGAATTCTCAGCCGGGGTCCTGAACACAAAGAAGTCGGCAGGAACCAAGACTGACCCCCAGCGAGTCGATAAGACTTTCTTGCCTTTGCTTTGTTTGTTTTTGTCTTGGAAATACTAATCAGAGTCCAACTTCATTCATTTCTCCAGCCGACTTTTAAATGCCTAGAATGTTGATAAGCAGGATTCTTTTTTAAAAATTTTTCAAAAGATTTTGTATTTTCTCTTTTTACACTGTCTTATACTTTAGTTAAGGCGATATACCTCAGTGTCCTTGAGGGTTTAATGATCAAATAATGGAGTATTTGATTAATAATCCCAGCACTGCTAAGCAGTCTATAGACATTATTATACTTAATTTATTAAAATAAACACATGGTTTTATCTTTTCCCAGTTTTACAGAGGAGGAAACCGAAACCCAGGAGTCAATAGTTAATTAAAAGTTCTACATAGATTCTATTAAATCCTGTGGTCCTTTAATTATGACACAAAACTAGTAAATAAGGTCAGGATTTGAATCAAGTAGAAATCTAAAACTCACGGTGTTAGCCATAATTTAAAACTTCATTTTATAGCTCTTTGTGCCTAGATTCGCTATGGAATACCAGAATCTAATATAGGAATAAAGAATTATTTAGTGAGCACATGGATGGAATACCTATACAAAACATAAAACATGTTTACAAATGCATGTTTGTAAATACACTATGATCTTTGGGCAAATATTCTAGAATCTAGCACAGCTAAGAAAGCATTTCTAATATTTAGCATATTATGCCAATCATATTGTATAATAGCTCTTTCGTTCATATAATTCTGAGCAGAAGAATACAATTTCAAACTCTCTCATAAGGATTATAAAACAGAGCTTTCCTCGCATTCTGTTGATCAGCAAACCCAGGCTTAAGAGGGTAGAAACTCGACTCCAAATCTCAGTGGTGGTTGTAACGAATAATTTGTAGCCATTTTTCACTTTCATAAGGAGTAAACACTTAAGGAAATGCTGTATTAGTCAGCTCAGGCCGCATAACAAAATGCCATAGCTTGAGTGGCTCAAAAAAATTCATCCTTTCTCAGTTCTGGAGGCTACAAGTCCAAGGTCAGGGTTCTGGTGAGAACGCTCTTCCTGGCTCGCAGAGACCTCTTTCCTCACTGTGCTCTCGTGGGTTCTTTTCTTGGCATGA
Organism: Macroglossus sobrinus; assembly: GCA_004027375.1. Taxonomy (NCBI): domain Eukaryota; kingdom Metazoa; phylum Chordata; class Mammalia; order Chiroptera; family Pteropodidae; genus Macroglossus; species Macroglossus sobrinus. The sequence continues at coordinate 82,639 of PVKZ01003731.1, read as the reverse complement.
GTACATGGGGAGGGAATAGGGGAGTTCTCTTTGTCTTCTTAGAAGGACACCGATCTTATCAGAGTAGAGCCAGCCTTTCTGACCTCAGTTAACCTGAACTACCTTCCTTAAGGCCCCGTCTCCAGATCCGGTCCAACTGGGAGTTAGGGCTTGAACGTGTGAATCTCTGAGGGACACAGTTCGATCCATAGCGAAGACAGAGAAAGTGAGAGCCACATAACATCTTTCGAGCAGCTATGGGACACTGGTCGTGCCTGAAACTAACTCTACTCAATCAATACATTCTACTTCATTTTATACAAGACCATTTTAATCAGCTATTCTTTTATTTGTAACACAAAATGCCCTGGTTGATATAACTGGCAATTATTTAGTGCCACATGCCAAAGTCGCCATATCCAGAATGGAATGTATAAGAAAGAATCAGGGTCCCAAAATGGAAGCACAAACAGGAGGTAATGACACCTGAGGACTTTGTTCTCACAGACAGTTCCTTGTTAGCCTGGGCTTCCCTTCAGAAAACAAGATAAGAACTTTCAATTGACTATAGAGACTCTTCAAGGTGTCATTCAATACCTGAGAAACGAAAGCAAAACACACCACCATCAAATCAAAACACCTTCTGGAACGTACCACGGATGTCACTCAGAGACTCTAGAGTTTGACTAGAAATGCATTTATTCACACCAGTGATCACTTCAGTGCTCTCTCTTTGAAAGAGACAACTAATGGCCAGAGAGACAAAGTGATTGTTGTACCCTGGAAGATAAGAACACCAGCTTCACCGTGAGGACACTGACTCATTTAACATAAGCACTGTATCGCCTGCTATTCAGAGAGCGAAGATTCCTTCATGTTTATTACAGCTCTGTCCCCCTCTGACTGTTCATCCCAGGAAGGACAGTCTCAGGGTGACCTTGTGGCCCCCAAAACAAAGGCGGCGTTGTCAAGGGTGGGGAGGGATGCCCGGGAGTATCTCCAAACAATAAAGGTGACCTCAGCTTTAGTCAGGTAAGATGCCAAGAATAGATGCCCATTAATCCCTGTCACACGGGTCACAGGCACCGCTGTCAGCCAACACGTGTGGCTGTCTACCTAACGGTGCGTGTTCAGCCAGGATATTAGGGCGCAGACAGCAATACATCTCCCTGCAGCGCCCCCCCACCCCTGCCCCTCTGAACGCGTGAGGTCAGCGGCCCTCTTTGATGGGGGAGGGGGAAATGGTGCTCGCATAGAACAACGTGGAAAAGCGATGACAGGAGCTGACCACAGATGAAGGGAGAGATTCTTTTAGCTGGTGTGTTAAAAAGACAGAAAATCCTACAGATGAATAATACTCTTGAAGCTTTCATTAATTTACCAAAAATCAAAATCGCTGTCTTAACGTTGTCCATAGGGCAGAAGTTTCCTCTTCAAAGAGTGCTCTTCCCTTCTTCATGGCTTGTGCTTAGAGACACTTCTGTTTACAAAAGCACTAATGACATTGCGTATAGATCTTTTGATTAACCCGACTCTCCCCTCTCTCCACCTCCCAATCCAATAGGCAATAATTTATCTTGGTAGAAGGAACTGTTTCCTTTAAAATCACATGTGTCTCAGGATAGACACTCAAAACTGCTTACATATCTGATTATAGAAGGTCAGGGAGTCAAATAAAGCTTAAGGAAAGAGCCCTTTATGACAGCGCATCATGCTGGTGCCTTATATAGGGACATCTCCGCCCTGCCCAACACACACACACACACACACACACACACACACACACACACACACACACACACTTGCATGACACTAAACGTAAGTACTTTAGTAGCAAGCTTCTGTCCTAGTCCACTCTGGTTTTGGCAGAGCAAAAGAGAGTTCATGAGTGAATGGATAAATGAATGAATGAATGAAATATATACAATAAACACAGGATTTAAAGATTCATTTGTGTATTTAGATCTCACTGGTTGGCATTCCGTGACTGGAACAGCTCTCAGGTTTCTCTATGGACTAAAATCATATGACTGCTTTCTGAAATTTCTCAGATTCCTTCACTGTCAGATAGTGCATCTTAAATACTTTTTTAAAATAAAGAACATGTTTTGTTTTTGGGGTTTTTTTTTTTTTACTTCAGGGAAATATTTTTTATATATTTATTTATATATTTATTTTTATTTTTATGTGTATTTTTATATATTTATATCGACATATATGTAAAGTGAAACAACATATGTGAAGCAAGTATGAATGAAATTAAGAAGCACACACATAAATACGTATTGTTCTCCCTGCCCCCACCCCACTTTGTTTCTGCTCCCTATTATCCTTTCTCTCTGTTAAGATCCTGATTCAAAAGTTGCCCCCAAATTGCACACTCTAAATGATGTGAGCTGTGAAATAAGGATGGGATTGTGATGGCCAGAGGGGTAGGGGCGGAGTCTGTATATTTGAATAAGAGCCTGGATTTACTGGAATGTTCAGGGAACTTGGACTCTGGAGAATTGGATTTTCTGTGGATGAACTTTTTGATTTCAGCTCTTATCAAAATGTTTGCGAGTACTTAAGTCCGTCTTTCTTCATTAAGCTAATGCGATGGCATCTTTGCGTCATCACAGAGTTCTTCCACGTTTTGAGCTCATCAGTGTTCGCTGGATGGAACTCAAGGCTGACATGAAGGTCTTAAGAGGCTGAGTTGGTTCACTTCTGAGTTTGGAATGCTAATACTCGTGAACTTGACAGTTTCGGCAGAATACCAATAGACTTAGAAAATATGAAGTATCAGAAAATGTTGGAGACGCAGGATGATAATACAGCATGTACTGTCATTGACTGTTTGATGTGTATCAGGCCCGGTGAAAACATTTAACTTGCATCATCACATTCGTTTCTGAAAAGCGCACCGGAAGTCGGATGCTCTGATACCTGTGGTGGAGTCTGAGAGTCTGCGCTTGGCGTAGCAAGGACTTTTGAGAATCCCCGGCTCCCTCTTTAGATTAGTGGCTAGGCTGACATCATCGGTGACTTCACTGCCTTTGACCACCACCAGTCTCAGCAAACACGCCCTGCGAAAGGCTACCATGTGTAGTGCCTTCCTTGTTCACCCAGCATTCAGCCCTGCCACGCCTGGACAGGGGCTCACCTTTCTTCTCCATGTGAAGATTCAGGAAATTCACTGGCGATCAGCCATCACCTTTGCTCGTGATACGAAGCTCATGGTGCTACAGTTTCTATTTTGGCCAGAGACTTGCATGTCAATCTTTGTTGAAAAATAGTGCATTGGATTATTTCTAAGATGATTATTTTAAAATGAATTCCATGAGAAGCATAAATTTCATGAGAAGCACAAAAACAAAAGGAGAAATAATATCTAGAATCTCACAATGCAGACAGAGATGAGAATTTTTACTGTCATTATCTTGTGGATGAGCTTATCTTAGCTTCATGGATTTGATTCGGTGACGCATAAGCTTTCAGGTTCTGGTAAATTACATTGTTCGTCTCTTTTAAAATATATGAGTGCAAGCTACTCAATAAAGCAGATACATCATGTGAGATTTCCCCCAAAATTTTACTACTGATTTTTTACCCTGAGTAATAATAATGCTGGCAATAACATATTTATGCTAGGCATCTTTTCTGTACATCAGTGTTATGCCAAGTTATCGATTTGAAAATTCCAGAGTTAATCTCTCTCTCTTTGTAGTTCGTGCTTGCAGAGAGTAGGATGGGGGTGTGTGTGTGGCATATCTAATATTTTTCCATTGATCAGCCACACACACAATCTACACTTCCTCTTCTCTGATCACATTTGATAGTTTTGATACCCAAACATATGTCCTATCTCAGAGACGGTGCCTTAACACAAAAACTCCTGTTCGAAGAGAACTCCGGGTAACAGAAGTAAAATTACTGAAATAATCACCCTTTTCAGACCTTTAGTTAAATGAAAAAAAAAAAAAACCCACCTCAAAATGAATTCTCTCCTTGAGTCATACTTCACCATCTTTCCCCGCTGCCCACGGCTTGATTAAAACACAAGAATGTAATTATCTGCTAATTTGAAGTCTCAGCTGATTAAAATAGAAAGAACTTGAATAGGTCAGAGGTTATCGTGGTGCATAATTAATTGTCCGACATCATCTTAATCAACATCTCTTCAGCTGGAGCGTCTTGCATTTCTTGGACAGGAACGGGGAGGAGAGCTGTGTGATTTAATCAGCTACGCCTGACTTGTCAGGAATGAATTTGGGGAGGTGGTGACCCCCAGTTATGAGAGAGGGAGCTGGAGCGTTCCAGCCTTCAGCGATGGGTCGTGCGTTGCCAAGTGTGTAAGACACAAGGTGTGTTATCGAACACAAGGCTCCTAGTACGTGCCTCGCTGAAACTTGATTAATAAGTTGAAGTATCAGATCTGAGAAGGAAGGGTATGTACACGTGAACATAATTTAACCTGGCATGAATCACGAGCCCCAAAATGCCATTGATTTTTTACCAGTGCTAGATGGCTTGTGCTATGGCCAGTGTTTTTTTAATACAGAGTCTGTCCTCTTAAAAGAATCGCAATAATGCGACTTGTCATATTTTCATATAGATGCAATAGGTCAAATCAAAGAACAGTGGGGGATATGTTTTAGGCACGGTCTGGGCTTTTAGACCCAGAGAATAATATGGAGTCAGTCCTATGCCATGCTTTAGATTGGAGAATGGGCTACCCAGTGATTTTCAGCACTAGGGCAGAAAATCAATATGCGTTTTTATCTTATTTAATCAGCATAAGAATGCGGTGAGGTAGAGATTATTGTTCCTGTGCTAAAGATGAGGAAACTGAGATTCGGGGCAATTCACTGCCTTTCTTAGTGATGCTCAGACAGAAGTGGCAGAGTCGGACTTCGCACTTGGTGCCATTTGCTTTCTGCCCGTGCTGGACGTGGTGTGCGCTTTGCTGCTCCAACGAGCATTTCTGCTTTGCCGGGTCATCCTTTTCCCATAGCCCTTGGCTCCCCAAACTTGCCATCCGGGTCTCTGTGATAGTCTGAGCAGTGTCGTGGGGATTGGGCAGTCTTTCTTTTTGAGGGAGATGATTGCTATGGTTCCACTGCCCACTGCTCTGTCTCTCTGAGTACATGTGAGCTGTTTTGGAGTGAGTTTCATGTCTTTCTTTTCAAAGCTTTGACCTATCGCATAGAATGTATGCGGTAAATATTAGTGGAGTAAATTAATAAAGAATAATATGAGAGGTCAACTAGATGGATGGACAGGTGGGCAGACAGACAGACGGATGGCTGGATGAGCAGATGGATGGATGAGAGAGTAATAGGCAAGCTTCCAAAGGGAAGTAGATAAATCAAGTATGTCGAGTTGATGCCGTGATCCAACACCAGATAAGGGAGAGCTGTGACTTGTTGTCAAGGGTTCAAGGCTTTTGAGGCACCTCCCCCTCTACCATTAGTTGGCCAATCACCATGCTGATAACGGAGGCCGTGCTAAGTGGTTGTTGGTTTATTCCAACGTGGTAATCACTATAAGAATAGTTTTCATCATTTAGCTAGTTGGCGTGTAGTTTTGTTGTTCGCATTTTATTTTTATTTTATTTTTATTATGTGTATTAGGGTTCTCTAGAGAAATAGACTCAAGACACGTGCACGTACGTACGTGTACAAAGAGCTGTCATAAGGAATTGCTTCACAGAGTTATGGCAGCAGCAAATCCTGAGGTCTGGGAGAGCTAAGCAGTGGTGTGGTTCCGGTCCGAGTCTGAAGCCTGAGGATCAGGAGAGCTAGCGATTTACTTTCCAGCCAAAGTAAGAGCTAAAGATTCAGTTCAAGTCCAAGTCACACACACACACACAAAAAACTCAGCGTTCTAGTTCAAAGGTCATTTGTCAGGAGAATTCTCTCTTCACTCAGGGGAGGGCCAGCCTTTTTGTGTTTTGTTGATCACTTCTGTAATCACTATAGTTAGTATAGTGCCAGCTCCAAACAAGTGCTCAGTAAATATTTATTCAATGAAAGAATTAATAAATTATTCTTAAGAAGTTTATTCTCTTTCATTTCAGGTCATCCATGCTCATAAAATTGAATTTTTGCTTTCTAACTCAATATTTTTGGCAGAGAAAGACATCTGTACGTATTCAGAATCGTGGACTATGGTGGCCAAAGTTTCTTCCACCTTTCTCGTTTAGAATCCTGGCCTTTTGTAAAACTTAACAGCACCGGGTTTTTTTTCCTGCTATAAAAATTTCTTACTCATTTTTTAAAAGTATCTTTTAATATAGCGCTTCAAAATTAGCTGTCACCATAAACACAATTTGGCTAAAACTGATAGGACTTGAAATATTGTTTTTCTCCTATTTTTATTTAACAAAGTGCTCTGAAGACAGAGTAACTTGATTGCCCGTGTATTTGTTATTGTTTTATCTGTTCGCAAACACAAACCGAAGGTTTTCTGATAAATGATCGTAAAACCCACTAGTTTTCAATTTATTCTTGGCACCTTTCTCGTTTTGTCACCCAGAACACAATTTTATAGCTGTCCTCAGTTGTGCAGCTCAACAGAACTCAGCTAATATCATAAGCATGAGTTTCTCACCAAGAGGACCTAGTGTCCTCCACGCTGTGATCTGGCTGCCCCCACTGCCGGAGCCCGCTGGCCAAGATCGAACAGTTCCTGAGAGGGGGAGTGAGGATTGAGAAAAGAAGGAAAAAACAGAGAGACAAAGAGAGAGAGAGAGAAAAGATAGAGAGAGAAGATAGATTCCGGAGGGCTAACAGTAAATACTGCGCCCAGAGTTTATTTAGCACAGCATATATATACCCTTGGAGAAGCAACACCCACACATATGCAAATGATCGCTGACCTTTACATAAGTTCTGGCAAAACATCCTTGTTCCTGTTTTTGTCTCTTATTCCCTGGGGCAAGAAACATTCAACATTTAGCCAAACCTCCTCCTTCAGTAAACAAGCCCACCTACCCTGCAAACTTCTAGCTTGCAGGCAACTCCAACCCTGTCTGCAGGGCATTCATCAAGAATGGCTCCCAACACCCCACCTGACAGGGATTTCTCAGGTGAGGCCGGCTCTCAGCATCCGGCACTAGCAAGGCCTGGAGTGAGAGGGTGTTCTTTAGTCTGGGAAGACACATGCGTCCAGAACGGGGCTCTCGCAAAGACTTCTCTAAGATTAGTAGCACCCAAAGATGTGACGAGCTCCAGCAAGACCTAAAACGGGGGACTCACAGTCCTGAAAGATGGGGAACAGTACAAAGCCATGCCACCTGAAATGAGATTTGTTTGTTTGTTGTCAAATAACAGCTTTATTGATATATAATTGACATAACCGTCATTCCTTTAATGTGTACAGTTCAATAGTTTTTAGTATATTTGCAGAGTTATACAAACATCACCATGATCTAAATTTAGAATATTTTCATCACCCTGAAAAGACACATATTAGCACTCACTCCCCGTAGTTCTCTCCTTCCATTATCCACATGCCGCCATTTTACTTTCTTCCCATGGATTTGCTTATTCTAGAATTTCCATATAAATAGGATCATATAATAGGTGCCCTTTGATGGCAGGCTTCTTTCTCTAAGATTCATTCATTTTGTAGCATGTACCAATATGTCACTCTCTTTTACTGATGAATAATATTCTGTTGTATAGATAGATCACATTTTGTTTATCCATTCATCAGCTGATAAACAGGTGAGTTATTCTGACTTTTCGAATATTATGAATAATGCTGCTATGGAGATTGGTGTGTGGTCTTTGCGAGGACACATTTTTTAGTTTTGTTGGCTATGCCTGAGAGTGAAGTTGCTGGATCATAACATAACTTTAGGCTTAACATTTTTTTAAAAACTGCCAAAGAATTTCTCTGGAGGTCGCAATATTTTACATTCCCATCAGGAGGATATGGGTGTTCCAATTTCTTCTCATCACCAACATGTTATTGTCTCTCTTCTTGATTTTAGCTATTCTAGTAAAGATGAAAACAAGACTTAAAAATAGACATTACAAATATAGCATGACCATTGACACAGAAGCATAACAAAGTATTGATCTATCGTTAGGTCAACGTTTATTTCTTATACTAAAAACAACTGCTATTTATATATTACATTTTTCACTTCTACAAAACATTTCAATTGTTTTTAGATGCGGAGTTCGCACAATATGTAAGGACTCCCATTATCTGCATGTTCATTCACGTGAGAATGTCCTCTTAGAGTTCTGTGAATTAACCCCAAATGGCACTAAGGAATGACAGTAAGGTTTAAAACCAAGTCTTCTGACTGGCGATGTAGTACTGGCTCCATGGTTCTTATTTCTCTAGGATTTTTGCCTATGGAGGAAGACCAGCCCCGAGCACTGTGCCTTCCAAGATGGAATGCAGGCACCAGTGTGGTGGGCTTTTAGGATCTATGGGGCCTGATATGGGATCCTAGGGGGTTTACATTCCCAACAAGGCAGATTTCTTCATAAATGTCCTGAGCCTCTTATCCCTTATCTGCATGATGCAGATAAGAATATATATATATATATCGTTGTATTCTGAAAATTGAGTGCCAAAAGTATGTGAATATTTTATCATACTTCCTGGTATGGAGGGAATTCTACAAACATTCATTTCCTTTAGTTTCCTTTGTATCTTCTCCTTTCATCCTGAGAGCATTGAGCTTTACACAGTCTCACTTTTAAGTTCTGTGATGATGTTCATTTTGTTCTTTATTGTTTCCACAGGAAAGAATAGGAAAGTGTGTAGATTGGGAAGCTCAAGTTCAGTCTCACAGCCCGCCTTGCTATCAGCAAGGCAACAGGGGAGGAATCTATCCATTTTGAAATGAGCCCATGTCTTTCCCAGTTTGCTTCAAGCCTTATTGGAAAGTCAGTGGTCCAGAGGTGATTAAATAAATGATGGTGGCAACACTTGACTCACACACAGCTCTTTATATTTCTATTTTTTTACCCAGCTGACAATCTGTGCAATCTGATTCCAAGATTGCCAAGGCAGTGACAATTTTTCTTACAAGCCATTTCTTGAGAATGCCAAAACTTTCTGTGCTGAATGACATAACCATCTCTTGGAAACATGATAACACATTTTTTATTTGTTCATGTTCATTAATTTGTTCCTTCTATATGTAAGAGATTTGAAGGAAATATGGTCCTGGGCTACAGATAAGGGACTTAGAATTAATTAGCATCTTTTCCAGACTTTATTTGCTAGATATTACTGCAATGTGGAGACATTGTGCAAAGTTCAATGTCTAATATGTAGCTGCTGCATTTGGTATATTGTACTCACAGTCTGCTATCTTTCTAAATTTTTAAATAAACATGATCATCTAATCGGGATATACTAAATCATTCTCTCGAGTGCCACCATCCACCCTGACACCTGCAGTTCAGGCTGGCTCCATCACTTGGCTGGCTCTTGGAGGGATCAGTAACAGGTACGAACATCAGCGTTACTGTTTGCTGAGCAGGATGGCTTTAAACACCGCCCATACTCAGCATTTCTGTGTCCACTCACCTGCAGCATGCTTGGCATTTAGGGACCTTCCATAATCCTGCCTAGACTGGCGGCATCCTTTCAGGTACCGTCTTGTCTTTGTACACTCCGTTCACCTAGGGATGCTGGTTCTCTGTGCCGCCCAATACCCACCGAATCTTCTAGATTTCACAGCACGCCAGACTCAATGAGAAAATCAACGGGAAAGCCTTTCGAGTGATGATTCTCTTTCCTTTTCTTCACCCTCAGCTCCTCCTTCCGTGTTCCCCTCCCTTTCTCTCCTCTCCTCTACTTTCTCTGAAACATTATTATTGTTAGCTGTAGTAGCAATCATAGCGAACTTTGCTCTCAGACTGTCCCTGCCTCAACTCTTGCTCTATCACTATTCAGTGAGAGACCTAAACCAGTATATTTTGATTTGCAAAACAAGCATGATGCATATCTCAAAGGCTGTGTTGAAGATTAAATAGAAACATAAACTCTTATTAGGACAGCTTTGGCACATGGCAATATTTTAATAAAAGGTTGTTGTCCTGACATCATCATTCTTACCTGCTACTCAAGTATTCTCGGGGGAAACATTCTTGCAATTCACACTCAAGGCAATTCAAAGCATCCCCGAAATCCCCCTGCTGAATCAGTGTTAGGAAACTTATTGACAGCAAATTTGGAGGCTCAGGATTGAAACATTAAAGAATTACATTTGAATAAGAAAAAAAAGAGCATGAGAGATCATATCTAGATATGCATCACTCTTAAAGACAACAGAATACGTACCAGGAGAGAAAAGAATATTCTATACAATATTCAGAGCCTTCCGAAGAGAACTAGGTTGAAGGCCTTTGGCCTACTTCCCATTTTCTGCTTTCTTTATGTTTGCCTTCTGCAGTTCTAATGAAACAGCACCGTAACAAATTATACCAAATGTGACGATAAACACTAAAAAAAAAAAAAATTGTAAAACAAGTTCTACTCTCAGGCTCTCTTTATTTTCCTTGTGAAATTTTATTTGTTTAGTCTGAAACCTGCAAAGTACTGCTTAAGATCTGTGCCCCTCACTCTTCCCATCTCCCACCAGGAAACAGGGCCTCGGGGATCTGGTTTCGTATGTCCTTTTAGAGCTTATCCTATTATGGTCATGGGCTGTCACTGCTACTACCTGTGAGGGCCAGGTGACAGTCAGCGTCCTGCCAACAAATGGGCCAAAAGTACAGAATCAGTCGGTATTTCTTAGAGTCGCTAAGATTAGAGGGAACATAACTACTTTATCTTTCCTTGCCAATGAGAAATTGGATGGAATAAAGAAAAAAAAGTGAGGCCTTGGTCACAATATGTCTCTATGCACCCAGCTTTATTTCGGTGAAGACAAATAAAAAATCAGAATTATTTCAGATACTGACTATAATAATAATAATAATAATAAAATCACAACACCTGAAAATGTCAATGGGAAATAATGGGATTGGGGAGCGCCAATGGGATTGGCGTGGAACGAGAAGGCCTTTCTGATGAGGTGCCTTTAAGATGGGACATGTTGGAAGATGACACGGGATAATCTGGCTGTAACCACTGAGGGCCAGCACCCTCAGGCCGAAGGCGCTGTGACTTTAAAGGAGTAAAGATAAGACCAGTGTGGCTAGAGCAGAGTAAATGACAGGGAGAGCGATGAGACATTTGGTCCAGGCCCCGAGCAGGCCATAAAGGGCCCTGGAGGCAGTTGCTGTAAGGAGTTTGGATATCACCCTATTTGCACTGGGAAGTCCCACGATGATTTTAAGTAGCCATGGGTCACGATTAGCTCAGAGTTGAGAATGATTACAGTGGTTTAGAAAGATCATGGATTGTGGGAACAAATTTGGCTCAAACCCTAGGAGATGAATGAAAGAGATGACAGTGGCTGCCTCCTCAGACTGTATAGCTGGGCCGACCACAGTAAGTGGCAGGATCCAGGGCGTACTCTGAAGATAATGTCGACAGCATTTGTTGATGGACTGGTTGTGACAGAGAGAAGGATCCCGAATGATGTTTAGTCCATCTGTTGGCCTTGGTTTTCGTCTTCACTTTCTTGAACCCACGCCTCTGCCAGAGACAGCCACGCAGCATCACCAAGCTGCCTTCTGTGGCATAAAACACAATCACTGAGTGAAAATGACTCATAGCAGTAACAAAGAAGGTGGGCTGTCCCAAGTGGCCAAGCCTGAGCCACAGATGGCGAGCTCTTCTGCCTTCTGCGATCGGAACCCTGTGTCTGAGTATGGGGTCGGGGCCGGAGGAGAGTCCACATCTTCCTGTCTTCCTTCAGCATGACAGGTTACCCCACCCCCATGCACATGTGCACGCACGCGCGCGCGCACACACACACACACACACACTCACCTACGTGCAGGCGTTTAATTATTCTCGATTCCAGTAATCTTTATTCTTTGCATTTCCTTTTTTTTTTTTTAATTAAGTTCATGGGGGTAACATCTGTTAATATAATTTTATAATTTTCAGGTGTATATTATAATTTGACATCTGTATTTCTATTGGGTGTTTACCACCCAAAGTCCGGATTCCTTCAGCTCCCATATATTTGATCCCCTTTATCCACTTTATTTGCATTTTCTTTTTAACGTTATACGATTTCATTTTTAAAAAATATTAAACGTATATGTTACTGAGAATATAAATACTGAGTCATCGTTTGCACTGAGATTTCTGTGAGCAGATTCTTAAAGTAGGTCCATGAAGTGCCTACATAAAGGCCAGCTTGCTCAAAAACAAGGACACAGTAAACAATTATTTGTCAGTAAGTAGCTCGGGGTCTGCTAAAATTATTATCTGTATTAATTAAGTATTAGCATACCAGCCAAATTTGGAAGAAACAACACTCTTTTAAAATACATGACATTTCTTGATTTTTTTTAAATTAAAAATAATTATTTACTCAGTACAGAGACAAATACAAAACCTAATTACAGTTAAAACCAGTGGAAATACATTTGTGTAAAAGTGGCTTTGGAAAAATGACTTTGAATTTTAAATAGAAAAACTAAATGAAATGTGCTATTATGCTTCTGGTGATAAAATATATGACCTTATATGCAGTCAAGAAAGAAGTTTTAAAAAATACTCCAATTTATTCTCACCTCCACAATATTTTGATTTGTAAGCAGTCTTACTACAAGGAATATCTAGTTCTGATATTCTCCTCTATATTTTTTAGTTGATTGAATCTTTCTCTGGTATTACCTGATTTTTCTAGTGACCTGTGAGGTAGCTCAGAAAGTATCTGTCCTCATGTGAAAGTGACTCATCCAAAGCTAACACAGCACGGAGGTGGCAGAGCTGGGACATTGCTCTCCTAATCCTGTGGGTGTTTTCCCCCTTAGTTCCTTTATACTTTGCACGAGACCATGTACCCCAGATTCTTCAGGACAATTTATATGGTCTACGTCACTGTTCACACTTGAATTTTCTAGGAGTATGCATACTTGAAGTTACTTTTTTTGATTTAGAAACTACGGTGACCATATAAACTGCCGACAAGGGGCATTTATCTCATTAGGTAGCGTCTCTTTTTTTTCCCTCTAAAATCATAGATTGAGCTACTACAAAGCTGCAAGCATCATGAGACAAACTGAGAGAGAGAGAGAGAGAGAGAGAGAGAGAGAGAGAGAGAGAGAGAGAGAGATAGGGAGGAGAAAGAGAGAGAGAGAAAGAGAGAGAGAGAGAGAGAGAACTCCATCACAAAAAAAGAAAAATCAGGCTACTTATAAACGAATGTTGTCCCCCTTATTTGATCAGTTGGCTTTTCTTGTTTCATTTGGAGAAATGCTCTCTCTACGTAATTCTACAGAAAAAAAAAAAATGAACAATTTAACGTATCAGCAGCTCGAGATAAGCTGAACCTCTCTGAGTAATCACCGGCTGCCCGATGCTGGAATGCTAGAAATATCAGCAGATTTAATTTCCGCATTAAAATTCTGGTTCGAAATAGTTTACTATTTCATTCTATCCATTTGAAAAGATTAATATTTACTATAATCGGCTTTATCTTGAAATCCAATACACCGCGTTCCGAGGACATTATAATTTAGTTGCGTTTGACATGCTCTGAGAAGAACATAGATTAAACCCCTGATGTGTGGCATTCAACATTATGAAAGTGGCCAATGTTCCTGAGAGAGAAGAATACTCAGGTACGATTTGTCACCAGAGATTGGTAATTTACAAACGTACTGCTGTTGTTGGGAAGACAAGGAGAAAAGGCACAGGATGAGGCTTCGGCTGAATAGCACCCACTGTGGCAGCAGAGTGGCTTTGTAACTGGCCTTAGACCCTTGAGTAAGATGACATTCCTTCTGTGCTGCTTCTGTGCCAGCACACGGGACTCTGCATATGACAGCCTGGTTGCCAAGGTGTTCCTTCCTTCTCTCTGCTCACACAACCTTGAAGGACCGTCCTTTTTTTATTGTCCGGCATCTTCAAGACATTTAAAATGACACCTTCTTTGCAAAGACTTCCTTGATCTTTTCTCAGAATGAACCCTCTGAGCTCTTAACGAAGCATTTTGCTTATACTGATGTTTCATTACCATTTTGATATGTCTTAGCTGACTTTGTTCTGCTAGATTTAAAAATCTTAAAGATAAAAAGCAAGCGTTAAAAATAAAAATAACGAAAAGCAAAACAAGATGGTCTCCTGTCTTTCCCTTCCCACGATCAGGATCCCCAGCCTTAGAGATTCGCAAACAGTAAAATACCTGCAAATATTTACCAGATTAACAGCTCTTCAGACCACATGGATAGCACGTGGGTTTTTTGTGCATAATTATTTATATTATGTACATTTACTGTTTTAATGAGACATGTCAACTCAAAGCATTTTGGTTGGGGGAACCGGTGGAGATATGGGCAGCCAGAGGCTGGTTTATGGGTCTTTTTAGCATCTGATGCAGTTGAAGATTTTCTTCTCCTTTTGGTTTTCTCCTAACTCCCTGTTCACTTTTTTTTTTTTTTGGCGGAGGAGGGGGTCATAGCAGCAGCTGTGCATACTTAATGTATACAACTCGATACGCTGGAGATAAGTAAACACCCACGAAACAAACCATCACTGTGATATAAGCCATAAACCTCTCCATCTCCTCCAGAAGCTTTCTCCGCCCTCTTTATCTTTATTTGATGATGATGATGATGATGATGATGATCATCATCATCATCATCATCATCATCATGAGTGATGAGAACAGTTAACATAAGCTAGATCCCATTAACACATTTTGAGCACATAACAGAATTGCGTCGGTGCTAGGCACGGCGGGTACAGTGGACCCCAGGACTCTGCTCGTGGCTGCTCAGGCTTCTTGGCAGCATCTCCTCCTCCACGTGGCCCTCGACGTGGGTGTGCCCGGGACTCCCACGTTTGCGCCTCACTTGATGCATGCTTTTTGGATGACCACGTTTGTCCTTCTATGATTCGGTTTTTCCTGGTTGCACATGAATGAGAGACACTTTGGCTTCTTAAATAGAAGAGAGGAGAAGAGATAGGAGAGGAGGGAAGACGAGGGAAGGGGAGGGGGAGGAGAAGAAAGAGGAGGGGAGAGGAAAGGAGGGAAGAGGAGAAGAAAAAGAAAAGAGAGGAGAAGAGAAAAAAAGAAAAGAAAAAGTCAACCAAAATAAGGCAGAGAGGTGGGCTTATGCAAATGCATCATTCGAGACAGAAAGTCAGCCAGAACTAGGGAAGGACCTGGAGCCAGGAATCAGATTCATGCTGGAAGCTTAATGGTGTGTCATTCTCTCTCCATTTCTTCTCTTTCCCACATAGGATTGATCTGTTCACTGATTGCAGTTCATTCAGAAGAAATCAGCACTCACAGTTCCCTAGTTAATCCTTGTTACATATACAGCCACATCAAAAGTCTGATTTTTCTCTTTGCATCTGCTTCTTATTCTTCAAGGAAGGGGCTGCGGCTTAGTGTGGACCCCTGCCCACCTGCTATCCAGTCCGTCCCGGCTGGGCTCACGGGCGCACCCTGACCCAGGCTGCCGGGAGCCCCTCCCGTGCCTGGGAATCATGAGAAGAGTTCGGATTAGCCAAGCAGACATCGCAACTTACTGTGACCCACGGCCTCTGCTGTCATCTGTAGGCTGTGATCCCTCACTTCTAGGTTATTAGCAAAAACTCACGAACTCATCATTTCAACCTCCTGGATAGTTTGAGCTATCTCACGTCACATAAACCTGAAATATTAAAACCAACCTCAACGTATTTCCTCTGACTTGTTCTCTTTCTCTGATCTAACCAAGAGATCTGGAGGTTATCTTTAAATTCTTCCTCTTTTGAAAACCCAACTATCCACTCAATTACAAGGTCTCTTAAATATATACTTAATATAATTATATCTGTATCTTTATAAATTTATAAATTTTATATATTTACATATACACATTTAATAGAATTAATATAATATAATTAAATATAACTAAATATATATTTAATATAATTATATCTATATCTTGATAAATTTATAAATTTTGTTTTTACATATACACACTTAATAGAATTAATATAATTAAATATAATTATATATTTAATATTATATCTATATCTTTATAAATTTGTAAATTTTATATATTTACATATATGTGTGTATATGTGTAAATATGTATGTATATATGAAACATGTGTATATATGAAACATATATACACATACATACACACATCTACATACATACATACATATATATATATGTGTGTGTGTGTGTGTGTATATATATATATGTTTCATCCTTTTGTTTCTTTGACTTCCCAGTATTAGGCCACATTCATTTCTAACTTAAGTTCAATAGTAAAACCTATTCAACCTTCCTCCAATCACTTTGACATATTTGTTTGTTACATATTCTTCGAAACAGCTTTTTCAAGCGAAAGTCGTTGGCCGCTGAGAGCTACGCTGTTTTCTCATCATCTGATTTGCTGTTCGCAACAGTCTTTCGAAGGCGCTAAGAAAGAAACTCATTTCACAGAGAAGCAAACCGAGTCTCAGAGCTGAACGAGCTGGCAGTCGTGACAGGTGAGCACGGGCACAAACGGGGTCTAACAGCACAAAAAGTTAGCAAGGCAGCGGCCCAGGTGTGGGGGTTCGGGATGGGGGTGGAGGGCACCGGAAGAAGGCGTGAGATTGACAATCAGTGAAAACGAGGTGGCCTCCCACGGGATGTATATTCAACCACTGTTAAAGCCGAGTCTCGAAAAAGCTTGAGCTGTGTTCAAGCGAATGATGAGGATGCTTTATACCATTCATTTTCCTAAGACTTAAATTTTAAGTTATGACCCTGAATGCCAAGAAAAATCACCAAGATGTTCTCTTTTCCTCACGTGAATGGTGGGAATTAGTTGGCTCAGACTTAGGCTAATTTGACTCTAGTCTGAGATCGTCTGTTGACCTGTGTTACCTTCGGTAGATTCCCTGTACTTTCTAGAACTGAGTTTCCTCGGGTGGCGAAAACGACACAGTTGTGGGAACCGGCCCCCACGACCTGCTCAGCTCTCGATTTGTGACTTCATTGTTGCCTTTGGCTAATGAAGTTCAGGCGTCAGCTTAGATGTGACTTCTTTTTCTTCAAAATGACTCCTTTTTCTCAACAAGGGATTTACCGATCTAGTCCCCAATAAATGATTCCCCGATCTTGTATTGAATACAAGTTTCAATAGCTAACAAGCTCTCGCTATTTCTGAGAGTGATGTATCATCCCCTCTCCGCATCTCGGAGATGGCGCCTTGCCATCATTCAACTTGACTTAAAAATGAGACCGTTTTCCACTTTCTATTGAAAGCAAAGTTTTTCAACCTCAAGTTCTGATAGAAATTGGCTCGAAATTAAAGGTATTTGTAATTGCGGGTGTCACTTTTGACTCCTGAGACTGATTCCAGTAATAAACTGAGGTCACCAAGCCTCGTTCCAAATTATGATAAAGGATGGGAAATACTGTGTGTCCCAAAGCTTGAGCTTCTAACTCAGATCAGTGCACATGATGAATCGGTGGCCAGCTACTTATAAATCAGGGTAGGAGGTGGCCAGCAGGGCCACAGTTCAGGACAGAATATGGAACGGATAGTCTTGCTTCAGCCTGCCTTTTCTGCCATTCTTTGTTTATCTCTCTCTTGACCTTAATCTCCAGATAGTACACCATTTTTTGGACCAGAAAGCATGTTTCATTTTTTGGCACGATCATGTTCTTTGTCCTGGCCCGGTTCTCTTTTCCTAATCACTCCAGGAAATTACTCAGACTGCTTCGTGGCAGTAGAAGCTTCCCCTGGCACTGGTGAGCTTGGCCAGCCTCACACCAGGTGTTCTGTAACCCTGGGAAAGAGGGAGCTTAATCCAGATCGTCTGTGTCGGTGAGATAATGCATCTGAGAGCGCTCGTGAGCTGTAGGGAGTTAGTCACACGTCCTTGGATTTGTAAAACCATCTCTGACTTTACTAAGTACGTACATGAGTGTGTGTGTGTGTGCGTGTGTGTGTGAGAACATGTGTGTGCACATGTGCATGTATATGTACACACATGTGTATACGCAGAACTGTGTATATGTGCACGTGTGAATATGGAAATGGTATGTGATATAGGTTTGTACATGGTTATGTGGACATCTCTATGTGTCTGTGTTTATATCTTTTTGTGTGGACAGGTATGCCATAAACGTGGCTGAGTTTATTGGGCCTTTTCTTGGTGCACAGTAATTACTTCCCCATTTAACCTTGACCTTGACCCACATTGATGCAGGTCTTTTCATTTCTCTGTTTCCTGTGTCTGTGTATTTCTTCAGGATATGGTAGAACGCCTTGATTTCACTTCAAGACACGGCCTTGCCCTAGTTTCTAAGACAGGTCCTGGGGAAGGCATGAGGGATTTTTAAAGTTCTCTGCGTTAAGACAGAGCATCTGATGTCACTCATGACACGAGTCATTCTCTGCCCCATTTAGCATAGCCGGCTTTCTGCCTGCTCACTACGTATTTCCAAATCTGTAACTCGGTCCTCTCTAACACTGGAGTGTCCCTCTTACTGCCCCAAGCCCTGCCCGTGCTTGCGAGCCCCACCCCACCCATTGTCTTAACGACTCTGCATATTACAGCTCGGGGCTTCCCATAACCTTCACCTGTCTGCTGAAACCTTCCCACTGAAACATTGCATAGCCTTGATCCTGGCAGTGATCTGCCGCTTAAGCCTTCAGATGGCAGTGATAAAAAAATAAAACAACTGTCTGTCCCCAGTGGATATATTTTAAGACATGTGAAAATAGCAAACAATAGGGCGAAATTGTCGTTTGGCGCAACACGCCTTGGTTTGCAAGGCGAGTAATGAGCCGTTCCCTTTTTACATCATTGTCATCCTTGGGTTAATCAAAAGGAGAAAAGATGAAAACTTCGGGAGAGGTCAGAGACGGAGACTGCCCACAGGGTAGTTTGAAGGTGTTGCGTATGTATTTACTTGAACACTGAAACAACACTGAAAATGTGATGATTTGGAATTTTGATTGTTTCAGAAATGTCTGGACCATATCTCACATATTCCTCGGGCATCATATCCTACTGTTTAACAGGCTTCCTCCTCCCAGCCTCACCTGCAGAAGCCTGCTGCAAGGCACGAGGCTGCCTGCTTCTGAGCATCGCACCGGGTCCCGGATGTGACTTTCATCTTACTCTCAAAGGTCCAGACGTGTTGCTCGTGACGGTGCAAGTCACAGCCGAGCTGTTTTCCTGAATCTGAAATTCCCTGGGCTCCTTAGCAACATCAGAAAAGAAAACGAATTCATTCGAAGAGAAACAAGATAAGAAACACGAAGACAGACCCTGCCTTGAAACGGAAGTTTGAAAGCCTTACAAGATAATTAAAAATGTTTTCCGAAGCAAACGCACGATTCCAGCAGCACGAAGTCGTGAGAGGAGTTGGAAGGGTTCTTCTCCTTCACGCGTGTCACGTCTGTCTCACCCGGGGCGATTCAGAGCCTCCCGAACTACGGTCGCTGTGTCTATAAATCTGGAATAATCGTGGATGCCTTTTCTCAAAATAAGGACTGGCAGACAATTTCTTATGCTTTAGCATCTCTGATTACATAATGCCTCCCGGATTCCTCGAGGGAGAGGAAGAAGCAGGAACAGAAAGATTGCAATGGGCCTTTTCTGCCCACCTGCACATCAGAGTGTGACATGTACATCATTCTCCCGGACACAGCCGGGGCGAGCTGAGCCGTGGGGCACGCTGGACCCAGCCGTGCTCACCGCCAAGAGGAACTCAGAGCCCTGTGTGCAGACCCGCTGGTCCCTCCACCTCTCACTCAGGCTCATCCATCATCTCCAACTGCTTGGTTCCCCGAAGGCAAAGCTTCTTGCCGGGACAAGCCCTACACATCCCTTAGGTTGGTCTCCTCCTCTGCGAGGTCCCATCATGCTACACATTTATCGACACGGTGTTTCTTAAACTGGCCGTGTCACCGCACTGCCAGTCCCTGGCGTTCTGCTTTCTCTCCGCCACTAAAATGCAAGCTGCTTATGGGCAGGGTGCGTCCCGTTCACGATGTAGAGAGCATTACAAAGTGAGATGCACACAGTAGGTACTGTAGCATGAATCGAATGAATTAATGACCACACGCACACGCGCGCACACACACACACACACACACACACACACACACGTCACTTCCTCTCACCATCCTTAACGTGAGTTTGTCCACTGATAGAAAAATTATGACCTCAGGAGTCACTCTTATTTCTGAACACCTCTAACCACTGCAACTTTTCTTTTTATACCAAGACAAAATTTGCCAGCCAATAGCACTCACTAAAAGATTGCGGTTCTGTTATCTGCGGTCTTTATGCAATGACTGTTTCTTACCTTGCAAAATAAAAGTCAACAACTAAGCTACCCTTCGTAATTAGGGAACATGTTTTTGACATACTCACTGCCACAACATATTTGATTCATGTCTATATGATCATTCTGGATCCAATTAGGAGGTAGAAACCATACCAGGTGTTCCAAAAGAGAAAAAATAATGTAATAATTGTTAACCAGGCTTGGAAGACCTGGAAAGGAAAGAGAGGAGCACAGAGGAGTGATTAACCCCTAGGAGTTCGGGGTCCAAACAGAGCTGGGGTTCTGACCTCGGCTGGCGCTGGCGGCCGGTGGGACAGGTGACGAGGCTGGTTCTTCAGTACTCAGATGGCTGCGAACGGGCCCAGACTGCTTGTCTGAGGAACCATCGCTTCAGTAAAGCTCACACATGCAGGATGAAAACAGGAGTGCACAGCGAAGAAGAAGAAATGCACCCTGCTCCCTCCAGCAGCCCCTCATCCTCTGTCCCATGCTCCTTCCTGGCAGATGATAAAACGAAGTCCATTTGCAACACACAGGTCTCCTTGGCTGAGCCAGAGTCCAGCTTCCTAGAGCCGGGACTAAAAGGGTGGGGTTGCTGCCTGGGGACAACAGAGTGACAACTGCACACTCGTTTCGTGTCGCAGAGGGTTGAAGACAAGAGAGGCTCATGGCAGGTTTTCCGCGGACATCCCGGTGGGCAGGATCTGTCTTTCTTCTTCAGATACAATGTCAGAGGATTAGCTTGTCTCTCATGCTCCCTGGGCATCAGGAAGAGTGTGTGTGTGTCTGTGTGTGTGTGTGTGTGTGTGTGTGCATGTGTCTGCGTGCATGTGTGCATGTATGTGTGTGTGTGCACATGTGTGTGTGCGTGTGTGCATATGTGCATGGGGGGTGGTAGGTACAGTAACGGTAGGAAATTAGACACTCGGGTTTGCGCAGCACTCACAAGGGCGTTAGCGAGCCTGCGGGACAGGTGCGCCTCATGCCTCCCCTACGTAACAAGATTCAGTCGTATAAGGAGTGAATGCTGAGCAGCCACGCTATGCAGAGCACTGCACTGGGAGCAAAGTGATCAAAGACGACCACGGCCACCCTCTCGGGGGGTTAGAATCCAGCTAGGGCACGCGGCATCCGTGAAGCGCCCTCACGAAGTGCAGAGATCACACCTGGAGTGTGTGGTTGCAGCTGAGCTCATGGCAGGAAACCCCAGGTGGAGGACGGAGCAGAGCAGAGGAGCCCGACTTGGAGTGGAGCTGGGAAGGCTTCCTGTTGCAGAGGGGGTGGGAGGGGCCTGGCTTGGTGGGAGGGGCCTGCCTGGCTGGGTGGGCGGGGCCTGGATGGGTGGGTGGGGCCTGGATGGGTGGGTGGGGCCTGGATGGGTGGGATGGGGAGGAAGAAACGTGGGCGGGGAGGCGGAGAGGGCCTTCCAGGTGGAAGGGGCAGCAGCAGGCCCTGGAGGAGGGAGCATGGCTCATTCACGGGCCTGGACAAGGGCCACCCGGCTGGGCTGATGCCCAGGGGACGTGTGGGATGGAGAGATGAGCCCGGAGCAAGAGGCAGCAGCTGGAACTCTGTGCTGACAAAGGTGCAAGAGCTTCGTAAACTGCTAATATAGTG
Source organism: Macroglossus sobrinus (assembly GCA_004027375.1). Classification (NCBI taxonomy): domain Eukaryota; kingdom Metazoa; phylum Chordata; class Mammalia; order Chiroptera; family Pteropodidae; genus Macroglossus; species Macroglossus sobrinus. Next base: position 60,659 of record PVKZ01003731.1, on the reverse strand, counting down.
CTAATAAAATATATATGTGCTTATTGTTCCTGGGATTTAAAATAATACTGAGAGTTTTTTGTTTGTTTGTTTTGTTTTACTCTCTGCCATTTAGAAAGGAAGTTATAGGAACCAGAAAGAAAGGCGGAAACTGACAAGAAATCGGAAACTTTCTTGAAGCTTCACGAAAACTATGTTTATCTTCCCCAAATTGAAGTCGCTTTCCCACCCCCTGCATCAGCGAAGCCGAGACCTCGGAGGGAGGAGGCTGCGAACACCTCACCGTGTAAGTTCTTTCATCAGATATTTAAAATGTAATAATAACGTGGGCTTAAAAAGCTTGATTGCTTGATCACAGCAGCTTGTTAATTAAAGGTGCCAAGAGGGGCATGGTGGAGAGTGGAAATTTGCACCTGAGGGAGAAACGGGATTAGTTTGCCCGAGAAATCAGATTAGTGTTCCTGGCAGCAGGCCAGCTACAGAGGATGGGTACAGAACCTCTGGAGAAACGGATTCTGTGTCTTTGCCAGGGGTCCGCGGGGCAGGGAGAGCCCCCCAGATATCGGCTTGCCTCCCCCGTATGAGACGTGTGACTCGCTCATTGCTCTCGGTGGCGATGATGGCGTTTGGAATTCGCATGGCTGAGAGGCACGCCTGGCACGGCGTGACCCGTGAGAAAGGCTGGTTTGCACGTCCTCTCTGCAGAGATGCGGGTCTCGTCCCATCCCCGAGGGCCCCTCATGTCCCAGTGGCCTGCGTTTCATTAAACCGAGCAGCTTGGTTTCCGGAGGGATGGCCAGGAGGGAGGTGACGAGGCGGAGAAGCCTGGGAAGACTGGAGTATAGTGACACCCAGCTCACGTGCCACGGTGGCAGGACAGAGCCACACGGGCCTGGAAGCCAGGGGCCGGGGTTAGAGCCCTGCCTTCTCCAGCCAGGAGCCCTGTGGCCTTGGGCCCACTGGCTTTACCTCTCTGAGCTTCAGATCACCCGTTATGAAACAAGACACGTAAAACGTACCCTTGGGTGCTCTGCAGAATGTTGAGGTAACGAAGCGTAACAGCTTCTGGCAAACTGCTCTTGACGAGAAGTGGGAAGAACATCACTCTAGAAATAGTCTGAACTGGCCAAAACTTATACATGCACCTTAGCTGTGTGGACTTGAAATTTTTATCCTTCCTGAATCTCACTGGGTGTTGCCACCTGTCAGTTGGAAATAATGACGACCGCTTGCTGGGTGTGGGCCGTGGGCTGTGGGGGAAGATTCAAGGTCATGTGTGTAAAGCGCCTCGTCAATGCCGTGTTTGGTTATGCCCACTGCATCCGTCACCCTGGGTGACTGAGTTTCCATCCCTGCATTTCCCAGGCAGGGGCTGCACACAGAGGGCGTGAAGGCCAGCGTGCAGGGTGGGCACAGAGCACATCCGGGCTGCCGACGAGGGTGACGTGGAGGGTGAACTAACTGGTGGATGGGCGCATGCAGAGTCGGATGGAAATTGTGGCAGCCGTGGTTTGCTTTGGTCTCAGTGGTTCGTGTGCGGCAGGGTCAGCGGCATTATTTTAGTCTGTTCTAGAGCATCGTGATGCTTAAGATGGGTTGCTCGGGCAGCAGAAAACAAAATGGATCAAAAGCAGAACAAAAAAATGTCCTTTTTGCGTTCTGTGGTTTGACATAAGTTGCTTAAACCCTTCTAACATCCGCCTGCACGTGACATGTTCGTGCAAAGGCGTAATGAAAGGCTATAGATCGCAGAAGAGCTTACGCTAAAGCCAATGCCAAGTCAATGCCAGTTATTGCTAATATTTTCATCGCACAGTCTAGTGGTGAACGAGCAGGTAGCGTGACCGCGTGCTCTGTGAGGTGCTAAAACCTGGGTGGTTGGAACATGCTCTCCTCTGACCCTCTGCCCTTGGCACAACGCCTGGCACATTGCAGGCACTGAATAAGTAATACTGAATACATGTGTGATATTTTTTCTTAACCTTGCAAATGCATAATTTAAATAAATTGCTTGATAATCCCAGTGACACCCTGAGATCATATACAATTTATTCTGTTTTTAAGGACCATGAGAAGTTTCATGTTGGCACTGACAGTTATAACAGTCATCATATTCATCTGTCACATTAGGAGCTCTTAACACTATTTCTTGGAAGGACATGAAAACTCCTGAAAATGGAATAAGCCTGGGTTCCATTTTTTTCTGCAAGCAGAAATTTTATGTCTGGTTCTGTTTATTCATCTGGGGCTTATTACATTTTTTCCCTAAGGGAAAGGGACCTAAAATATATCAGATTCTCTCAACACTATGCATTCCTGTATTTTTTAGAAGATGATTAACGTCGGAAACTAACGGAAGAAATACATCTTATTGGAAAGCAAGTTAATATATAACTTTAATACTACCTCCGGAAAGAAAATATGCACAGACATTGCTCATTTGGTCTTTTCCCAAGCAACATGGGTGAGAGATAAGACCAAATACAGACTAAGATGATGGTGATGATGATGACGGTGATGACAGTAATGGTGACGATAGTGATAATGATGGTGATGATGATGGTAATGGTGATGATAATGATTATGGTGATGATGATGATGATGGTGTTGATGTTGATGATGAGGATGATGGTGATGATGATGATGGTGATGATGATGATGATGATGGTAATGGTGATGATAATGATTATGGTGATGATGATGATGGTAGTGGTGATGGTGATGATATTGATGATAATGATGTTGGTAATAATGATGATAGTGATGATGGTGGTAGTGTTAATGATGATGATGATGACAATGATGATGTTGGTGATAACGATGACGGTGTTGATGATGATGGTGTTGGTGATGGTGATGATGTTGATGATGGTGATAATGATGTTGGTGATGATGATGGTGATGATGTTGATGATGTTGATGATGTTAGTGATGATGGTAATGGTGATGATAATGATGAAAGTGATGATGATGGTGGTGATGGTGATGTTGGTGATGATAATGATGGTGATGATGATGGTGATGATGGTGGTGATGATGACAATGTTGGTGATGATGATGATGATGATGGTGATGATGATGATGATTATGATGATTATGGTGATGCTGATAATGGTGTTGGTGATGGTGATGGTGTTGGTGATTATGATGTTGGTGATAATGATGATGGTGATGATAACGATGATGGTAATGGTGATGATGGTGGTAATGTTATTGGTGATGACGATGATAGTGATAAAGATGATGATGTTGCAGTATGGACAGAAGGGGGATTGTCTATCTTATGGGGGAAAAGATAATTAAAAGAGCACAAGATGGAGTAGAAGGTGAAGAGGACTTGGAGACTGAAGCTTTGACTTGAAGACCCAGCGCTGGTATTTTAAGCCATTGAGTCTGTATTGAGTAATCTGTAGAGTAGATGACTAAATTCATATATGTAAAAACTCTGCGAACCAGAGCAATTTGTGCTGCTGATGTGCTAGTGTGTGGGAGTTACTTCTCCAGTATCCCACACTTAGTGAGATGGTTATTTTTTCTCTGAGAACTGACTTCATTGTCATTATGTAATATCGCTCTTCATTTTTTTTTATCATTTTCTTTGTTCTAAGTCTGTTTCATCTGAAGTTAATCTAGTTACTATAGACTTATTTTGATTAGTGTTAGCCTGGTATATCTTTATTCATCTCTTTACTGTTAATTAATCTGTGTCTTTGCATTTAAAGTAGATTTCTTATAGACAACATAAAGTCGAATCTTATTTGTTTGTTTTATCTACTCTGATAATCTCTATTTTCAATTGGTATAATTTTTAATTAAAATGATTATTGATATAGTTGAATTAATATCGACTATGTGTCTAACTTTCCTATTTATTGCATTTTTTTTCTTTGTCCCTCCCTTTTTTCTGGATTCTCTGGTTTTAATTGAGCATTTTACAAACTTCATTTGATCTCTTTTTTTAGCACATTAATGATAATTTTCTTTAATTTTAGGGGTTGTCCTGGAGTTTTCAATATACATTTTAAACTAATTAAAGTCTACCATCAAATTGCATTGTACCACTTATTGTTATTATATAACAATATTCTCGGTCCCTTCCTCCCATCCCTTATGGCATCACTGCCATTTATTTCACTTACCTATATGCTGTAATAACCAATTACATTATTATTTTATATTAAATAGAGAGGAATATTTTATTCAACTAAGAATAAGAAAAATAAAAGTTACTTCGTTTTTCTCTTCTCTGATATTCTTTCTCTGTGTAGATCTGAGTGTCTGAACTATCTAATTTTTCTTTTATGCAAAGAACTTCTTTTAACATTTTTTACAAGGAAGGTCTGCTAGCAATTAATTCTCTTTTTTTGTTTGTCTGAGAAAGTGTTCATTTCTCATTCACTTTCCAAGGATAATTTCACTGGATTTGAAATGATAGGTTGGTGTTTTGTCTTCATTTGTTTTTCTTCTGACAATGTAGGTATTTCGATTCATTCTCTTCCTGTTGGCATGGTTTGTGACAAGAGGTGCTCTGTAGTTCTTATCCTACTTCATCTATAAGTAAAGTATTTCTCCCCAGCTCTGGCCTCGTTCGGCACATTCTCTTTGTCTTTGCTTTTCTACAGTTTGAATATGAAATGTCTGAGTGTAGATTTTTGGGTGTATTTGTCATGCTTGGTATTTTCTGAGCTTCCTACATCTGTGGTTTCATTTCTGTCATTAATTTTAGAAAGAGTTTGACATTAATACTTCAAATATTTCTTCTGTTCCATTATCTTTCTTTTCCTTTGGGTATTTCAATTAGACGTACGCTATATCTTCTGAAATTTTCTCATAGATCTTGGACATTCTCATGTGCTTTTCTAATTTGTTTTCTTTTTATTCTTTACCTTTCAGTTTGGGAAGTTTCTGTCATCCCATCTTTAAGCTCACTGATTCTTTCCTTGGCAGTGTTCAGCCTACTGGTAAACCCATCAAAGGTCTTCATCATTGTTACAATGTGTGTTTTTTTAATCTAACATTTTCCCTTACTTTTTACTTAGAGTTCTCATCTCTGCTTCCATTACCCATCTGTTTCTGCACATTGTCAGCCTCTTCCAATAAAGCCCTTAGCACAATAATTATAGTTATTTTAAATCCCCTATCTGATAATTTCAACATCTGTGTCATATCTGAGTCTGGTTTTGATGATTGCATTATCATTTCAGATATGTGTTGTTTTTGCCTTTTGGCATCACTCTTTATTTTTTGTTGAAAGCCAAACATGATGTATTGGATATTAAGAACTGAAGTGCATAGGCTTTTAGTGTGAGGCTTTATTGTAATTGAAGTGTCAGAGGCATCAAATTCTTCCAGTGTTCTCATTTTTGTCTTTTCTATTGATGTTGGAGAGTCTGAATCTTACGGCTCTTTCGAATGTTACCCCTAAAAATATCCTGAAATACTGTTGTGTGGTGGTAAGCTCTAAGGAGAAGTGTCCTATAATCTTTTTAAGTCTGAATATTTTATGGGGGCTGTGTCCTTGGGCTGTTCCCTTTCACATGTGTTTCTTAATCTTTTTTTCCATGCTTACATGAGACAGGAAGTCTAGAAGGGCACAGAGTGTAGAAATACTCTTTGTCCACATGGGATAAGGTTCTGGTGAGAACATTCTGGGTATATCTCACAAAGATTAGTCTCCTCCTCCAGCTAGGGTCACAAAAGGATCTTCCTGGTTCTTTACTATGAGAACCTGTTTTGGTTGTTGCTAAAAGTGTGGTGTCCCCCTACAAGACAGGCCCCCGAGAATTTATTATTCTCCCATTAGTCCAAACTTAGCCTCCAAGAAGTCTTCAAAATTTTCATTTAAGTGTTGCTAATAGCTATGGCTCTAGCAGCTTCTACTCTGGACAAGCAGATCTCAGTTGTGACTTTGAATTCACCTATTCCTACAGATTTGAGAGTGACAGTTTGTCATACAACATGTATTTTTTGATCCAGGAAAAGTTATTTCATATCGTGTTTATAATTTTTTTGTTCTTTTTTTCGTGAGGACCAGAGGGACAAATTTCAATCTCTTTATGTGTTGAAATTGTCTGCTGTATGAATTATATCTCGATAAAAGTGTTATTTAAAAAGAGTGATAAGTAGAAAACAGTTTCAAACATGATTGATGTTATTCCAACTATATCAAAATCTCTTTAAATGAAAATGGTGGTTGTTTTCATCATGTTTATGATATTATAATTAAGTGCTTTATGGCAAGTCATGATTTTTTATTTACAGCGGTAGCATAAAGTTTACTCTTAATGAAAACACTGAACTAGGATTTCAGTTAAATGAGGAAGGCTGTAATTAAGGTGTCATCACAAAGGATATGCACAGACTGGGGCGAGTTTGGGAGCCCACACCCACACCACCCTAGCCTGTTCCACTGTACTGCCCTTGAAAGCTGGCCGGCCTGAGACATTTCTGAGTCCTGTCCACTTAGAACAGTGGCTTAGAAGCCATCACAGACCTAACCCAGTCTGAACAGCTCACCTCCTCAGATCTTGGAAAGCAGCTTCCATGATTCATCTGGTTTTAAAGAAGGATCTCCTTCCTGCCAAAGCAGCCAGGGCGTTCTGTGGGAGCAGGGCCTGTGGGTGGCTTCTGGGGACACGGAAGCTTAAGGTTCATAAGCCTTAGGCCCCCTTTGCTTTTCCCTGGTAAAGCATCCTGGTCTCTTGCCTGGGGATTGAAGATGTCTGTTGTGTCACAGTTTTCAGAGCTTGCCCTTATAGTCCCAGCACGAGACAGAGCGTCTTTTTGGCACACTAAAATCTCCTCTGTGAGTTCTCGGAAGAGCACACACCTGCTGGCATTTCGGATGCCACATACTCCAGCGTGTGGAGTGGGAACCGCAGGGGACAGTGGGAGGTAAGGAGTCCTATATGCTTATATAGGACTCCAGATATTGTCACGCACCAAGAATGTGATATTAAACAGCAGTGCTCTCTATTTTGGATTAATGAAACAAGGAGGTGCTTAGAAAACAGTATTTTAGGAGCATGGATGCTAAAGCTGTCGCATCCTGGGAAGGCATGAAGCCAGAATAAGGTAGCTACATTAAACGGACTCTATCGTTAGAAACGGAACTATGGCCATAGTGACGATTGGGAAGAAATTTCTCCTAGAATACATCGACTCAAGGACAGAGGAAATGTATGCCCTGAGCCAAGATCTGAGTATGAGGAGATTTCATTTTTAACTAAAATGTGAAAGCGGAAAGCTTGGGGCCGATGGGAGCAGCTCAGATCAGACCCAATGATGGGTTCGGGGAAGGTGGATGGAGTGAGAGCTACACAAGGTAAGAGAGCGGCGGCCAGTGACCAACGATGGCGTCATGTGAGTGTTTCTAAAGTAGCAGCTTATAGGCTTTGGACATACAAGCTTTGAAATCCAGTGGGAGGCAGATTTGAGTCAGGTCTCTGCCCTCTTGCAGCACTTTGAGATCCCAGAAGATGAACCAACTCGATGTTTTTGGGATTACTGGGCAGGCTGGGTCTCGCTTCCAGCTTTGCCTCCGTTAGTTCTTCATTTACGGGAAATAAAAGCAGACTGGGTTTCAGTCTCTACCTGGAGCCTGCTCTCAGCCTGCTCATCATATATATTCCCTTCCTGCCTTCCTGCCTATGGATTTCAAACTGGAAAAAATACTTACAGGAAACGCTTTGTTCCGTGATTGTATATACCTAGTTCTCTGTCACGTGTGTGTGTACTGGATCTTCTCTGGGTGAACCCTGACTGATAGAGGTGGTAACCTAAACTATCAGTAAAAGGAATTTGCAGCAATGTCAAGCATATATAGGAGGGATTATTCTAGAAAGAGCTGCATGAGAAGTTTGATCATTCACTAAAAATTCACTAAAAATCAAGGTAGTCTTTGAAAGTGCGTTCTCATCAACAGCTAGAACATGGGCTTTGCAGTCTGAACTATCTGGATTCGGTTCCTGCTCCTATGACTTAATTTTGAGGTGGATTTGGAAAACCTAGATTAGTTTTTTGAGACAAATTTTCCTTATCGATAAATCTATAAATAAATGCTACCTATTTCACAAGGCTTTTGTAAAGACTGAATAGGCAAAGTACTTCACACAGAGCATACTCATAGTAAGCCCTCAAGGAATGATGCAATTTATTACTTTTATTTTACTAGTTGTTGCTATTACTATAAATCCTTACTTTATCCCTATTAGATAGATGGGGAATTATTACTTCTATTTAGGGGAAAGGACAGGAAATGAAGTAAGTTGTCCAGGCATATATTTAGAGAAAAGTGGCAAGGCTGCATTTTGAGCTCATGCTTTCCACCTGTCTGCTCATCCTGTGCTGATCCCACTAGCCATGGTCCTTTGCCAGCCCAGGGGTCCAAATGATAGCAGTGAATGACAGTTCAATGTATCTTAAGTGTCCAAGTGGCAGGTGATACAGAGGTAAAAAGGTCTTGGCCCTTAACTCTCAGTAAAGTTATCAATTTATCAGGATTCTCTACCATCCAGCCTAGAGGTTTATTTCATTTGATCTTTATGCCACAATCCTTTCAGCGATAATCGGACTTCACAAGCCAATCATCTGAAGCCACAGCAGCTTCTTAGCGTAACTGTTTTGCTGCACTCTGTAATTGCCCTCTTGTTGATGTCTTTTTAAGAATGCCTTTCATACAGAGTTGTTTATTTGACCTACTCTGGTTAAAAAAAAAAAAAACTCACACAAGGAAAATGGGAAATAAAGAAGCAGCTAATGGTCTTCGATTGGACACTAAACATCATAGAGTTTATCACTGTGATGGTTGGTCCAGGTGCCTGATTCTGAAGAACAAGAAAAACATAGAAATACAAACAAAAGTACAAAGCTCAGAGTAGCAGGCTATGTATAGGGTCTCATATGCTTCAACGTGCCAAGAAGAATTTCATTTATGCCTCTTATCCCATTGTCATTCTTTTTTCTCCCAGTCTAATTCTTAAGGGTACCCTTTCCACTTTCAACGTGGTCCTGGCACGGTGTTGGAGTGGATGGCAGAGGACACACATACAAAAGGGCGACAAAGACTGTTTTATGGACAATTATGAGTTTCTTCAAAGAAAACAGAACAGAGAATTAACTAATCAATGCACAGTGGGAGCGGAAGAACTATCCTCAAAGGGACGGCAAAGTAATTACCCTGGCTTGAACTCCAGGTCTAAACTTTTCTAATGTATTTTAATGAAACACTGCGCTCTGCCTACGTAAATCCTATATCTCTTTTAAATGATTTGTTATAAAATGTCTATTTAAATAGTCGAAAAGAACGTCTGGCAGAAAGTAGGTGCTGCTGGGATAATTTGGGATCCAGACACCATTTGCGTTCACTGAGGAAGAGAATCTGCAGCGTTTTAATAAAAATTTGAAATGAAACGAAATTAGGTATTGAAATTAAGTGTAATTTCTCAAGCTAAGAATAGGAAAAAAGATTGAGTGGAGCTCTTTATAGCTTAGAGACAGGGGAATGAAAGTTTAACCCAATTTAGTTATTCTTGATGTTTCTCTTTAGATGGAGATATCATCCCCTTTTTATTCTAATTGAGTTTCCATCTCTCGCTGTCACTAATAACTGTTAGAGGGAGATATTGGTCAAGTGGAAAAATGCCCATAAATGTTTTCTTGTTCTATGGAGGATTAAGCACATTCAGCATTCTGGAATGGAGATAATTATGATGCTCGCTGACCTGTTCTTAAAGGAGATGAATGGAAGGTTTTTAAAAATAAGATACATTCTCATTCTTCAAGTTTCAGATACAAATTCAACTCATTGAGCAAGCTTTGATTAAACATCATTATGCGTGAGAGATTCTGAAAATGCCGACAAAAGAAAAAGAGAGAGAAAAACAGATCAGCAAGAAAAAAGCCAAAAAGTTGTTTCTCTGTACCCACCCAAAACACAAGAACTAGTAAGAGGACTCATAAGACAAGAAAGATGTAAGATGAATACCACATGTTATGTGGCCTGATGGAACTGTGGGAACTGTGTCCAAGGGTCCCCAAGGGGTAAAGGAAAGCTCCAGGAAGAGCAGCGTTGGAGCAGGTGTCTTAAAGAGTGGCCAAGATTTGAGGGGACAGAGTGCCCACCGAAAGCATCTCCTGAGACTCCTCGGGGATGTGCAGAGTGGGTAGCATAGTAGGGGTGGAAGAACAAAAGTCTGTGTGGCAGGGACGATGCCAAGGGTTCGTCACATCCGGTGCCACCGTCATGTTCTCAAGCTCATGAACCACCAGGTGGAAGGGACCCCGTGACTGATGCCAGCCAGTACAACGTGAGCCGGAGTATGACGCCTTACAGTGAGCTGAGGCTTTGAAAATCCCCTTTTCAATACTCGTTTTTCTCTTATATCTCTTCCCCTGAGCAGCACGTGTGAGAGTGTGTGGGAGGAAGGTATCGAGGGGTGACAGCAGGTTGGCGGGTGGCATCGCCCCTCGGAGGAGAGCTGCCTGGGGAATTACCTGGCGTGTAGCAGAGTCAGGATGAGGATGCTGAACAGCGCTGTGTGTTCGGCCACCGGGAGCCAGGAGGTGTTTATTGGCACAGCATGAGCGTCCCCTCCCCTAACTCACGGTGGGCGGGGCTGAGTGTGGACCCAGACAGTCAGGCCAGTGGCCTGTCGTGTAACACTCATGTGAAGCAGCCACCCCTCCCGTCCCCTGCCAGGCTTCATCAGCCCGCCCTTCATTCCCAGGGTCCCGGTCCATTCTCTGCACGGCTGTCTGCCCAGTATATTATACGAGAACATGGCCACATGATGTGCGCTGTTGTAAGAATTCTCTGGATGGCAAATTCGCTCAAAGGCAGACGTACTTTCACTAAAATGTCCTTCCACTAAGAATGTCCTTTCACTAAGAAGGCCAGAGGCAGACCGTGGCCCAAAGCCTTGCAGGATTCCCGAAGAGGAAGAGGGAGCAGCGTGGACCTCCGTGGTCTGTCTGGGAGATGCGACCGACCTGAGCTTGTCGCTGTCCGGTGACAAGTCATCTTCGTGGGCTGAGTGTCTCCAGTGTGTCGCATCTCTTCGAGCCACCCCCAGACACTCTGCTCTAAGCCCTGTCCTAGGACTGGGGCCTGCGGAAGAACTAGAGAGATGGGAAAGAAGAAGAGAAGCAGAGGATCCAGATTCAAAGCAGAGTTTTGAAGCACAGATATGAGCTGTGTTACCTTCGCAGGGAGAACTCCAGCCTCGTGCCGGTCAGAAGCAGCGTGAACCCACAGCGTTTCGGCCAGTTCCACGGGGGTTAAACGGGTGGCTGCTGGGAGGCCCATCTTGGCCAGCCACGCAGGTAGTTGCTAAGTGGGAGGTATTTATGTGTAAAAGCGTGTATATTTGGGAATCAGGTTCAAAACTTTCATTAGGGACTCCGGGCTGTGGTCTAACTCTCCAAACCCTTAAGAGCCACTTTTATAGTGAGAGGTGGACACATAAACTGTTATTTTCAGTAGGATATAGTAAGAGTGACTGGAAATAGGGAGGCACTTCTGAGGTTTTATAGAAAAGGGATTGAGAGCTTGATTACCGTGTAATCAGAGATCCCTTTCCACGGTCTATATTTTCATATGTGATTATACGCTTAGATGTATGAATGTAAAAATTTTTGAACAATAGTTCATTTTATTATTTGACCTCTTGGCAATACACAGGAAATGTTCAGATTTGCAGATAGATAATTTTGAATTTATTTAGAATTCCTCGTGACTGACAGGCCTCGTACCAATTGGCAAGCCAAAACTCCTGCGGGAAGAAGCCTGCTCTATAATTACTGAACTCTTATGCTCAAAACTTTCGCAAATGATTTCCAAGCTTCGGGACAAAATGGGATTGTTTTGACTTGTAGGTAAAGATGAGTTGCCACGCCAAATCAGCCTCGCCTTCTCCTCTGACAGTAGTCCAGGTTTCTGAACACAAATAGAATATAAAGGAATGGCGAATTATTCTCAACATTTTGCATCTTTAGAGAGGAGAGGGCAAGCCACGAAGGACGGCCACACTCCGGCCAGTAGCATCTTTATCCAGTTCCATCCTTGCTCTCAGATGCCCCATCCGCTTCTTCACCAAATCCTTTTACTACTATCTTCAAAACAGGTCCACACGCTGATCAATGTTCTATTCATTCCACTAAAGACCTGCCTGCCTACCTTTATCCTTCATTCCCTCCCTCTCCTCTACCTCCCAAAAAAGCTGGGTTCTGAACCTTCTCTCTTCACAGCTGTGACAGATGACGGCTCTCTCCATCTGCCTTCTCCCTTTCTGCTGCTGTGGCCACATCCAGGCCACTGTCACCTCTCACCTGAGCTGTGACAGTGGCTTCTTTGTTATTCTCCTCACATCCACACTTTAAAATGCCCATTCCCCGTGGACATAAAAAGAAACACGTCTTATAAAATGTCTGTCTACTCAAATGACATGCCACAGAATTTAGAATAAAGTTTAAAGCACTGCCACGGTCTACCCTGCTGGTCTCTTCTCTAGCACGTATCCCAGCGGGCCCCGCTCTGCCCAGTGTGGTTCAGCCATGCTGGTGTCACCTGTGGTCCCATTCCAGCCTGAGGTCCCTTGTGTTTGGGATTCAGTCTCCCTGGAAGACTCTTCCTTATAGATCATTCTGTGACTCACAGCTTTCGGTTGTCAGCTGACAGTGCCGTCCTAAGTAATTCTCAGTAACACTAATCACCAGCTCCCATCTCACCCTGTTCTCTCATGAGCGTTACTGCTATCTGAAGAGCTTGTTTCCATCTTCCTTCCTTATTCCAGTGTCCACTGGAATCCAGATTCCACGCAAATCGAGCCGGGTGACCTCTGCGCTGCTGACTCACTACCCTGCAAACACCGTGTCACAGCAGCTCCGCAAAGAGCAGCAGGCTGCACCGTACGCTGGTGACAGTACGGTGTCACAGGAGCTCTCATTCACTGATGACAGGGAGGCCAAATGACACAACCACATTGGGAAATTGGCAGTTTCTCACAGAGCTAAGCTTCCTCTTCCTACATGATCCACCAACTGTATTCCTAGATACTTAACCAATGGTTTTGAAGATATCTGTCCACACAAACGGCTGCACACAAATGTGATAGCAGCTTTATTCATCTGCTGAAAACTGAAAGCAACCGAGATGTCCTTCAGTAGGTGAATAAAGTACAAACTGTGGTACATCCACATAGCAGAATATTATTCGATGATAAATTAATGAACTACTAAGACACAGAAAGAGGAAAAAATCTTAAATGCATATGATTAAGTAAACGAAGCCAGTCTGAAAAGCATACAGACTCTGGGATTCCGACCATACGACCTTCTGGAAAAAGTCAAACTAGACAGACAAGAAAAAGACCAGTGGTTTAGGGAGAAGAGTAAAGAGATACAGATGCAGAGAGCAAAAGATTTTCAGGGCAGGAAAACTATTCTGTATGACACTGTAGCAGAGGGAACACACCATGATACATTTGTCAAAACCCATTGAGCAAAACTTAACGTAAACGATATCATTTAGTTAATAATACGTAAGCAGACCCCATTTTATTGTGCTTCACGAGTGTTGCATTTTTACAAATTAGAGGCCAGACCCTTCATCAGCAAGAAGATGATGACTCGCTTTATTGTGACATTTGCTTTTTTGCGGTAGGGCCACTCATTATCACACACACAGCACACGCGTGCAAGACGTTCACGATAGGTGAAACCATTTGTAGGGAGCCATATACGAGAACTCTCAAATCGTCCCAGTTCTAAAAAACGATGTCTACTCATTAAAAAAAAAACAAAAAAGATTCCGACGCTTTGCGTCTGAAAAACGGAGGGGGAAATGGTAAAATGGTTTTGTCCTTAACAGGAAGAGTCAAAGGAGGAGGAAGAACTCGTACAATTTTTTTAGACCCTTTTTCTGAACTGATGGCTTCAAGGATTGGAGCACAAGTCATTTGAGATAGAGCAGTCACATTGACAAGATGATGAATTGGTCTGATGATTTCTTTTAAGATATTAATCCTGAGATGTCACATGTTTTTGTGCTTATAAATGCACTTTATCTCCACTGGGCTCAGATGTTCAGAATTTATTCTGAAAATGAGATCAGAGGAGAGCGGTGGAGAGTTTGCCGCTGGACAGGGTCATCCAAGGGTAAGAGTGTCCCTTCCTACGGGACGACTAACGGGAGCTCCGACCAGGCGTGAGACTCGAGGAGACAATCTGCAAGAGAATGGGGGACAGGAGACGCGAAGAATGGAGGCAAGACAAAGTTCTGATCAAGCCTCAAAGTTTATTTTACACACAAGGGTATATATATTTTCAAAGATCAGAGGGAGGCAGGCATGGGGTGATCTGATGTGGCGCCGTCAGCCGTTGATGGTCCGCTGGTAGGCGGTTAAGCAAACAGGATACCTTGGGTTGCAGGTAGCTTCAGTCATCTCCGGGCTTATCTTGTGTTTGCCCTTTTGGACTTTCCTAGGAGCCTAGTGAGACTTGTGAGACTTATGTTCAAAGGTTAACTTCTCAGTTAAACTTTCCTATGTGTTGGCTCCCAGCATAAGAGGGTTCGTATCTTGAGTCGTACGTAATCTAGACAACTACAGTGAGAAGAGCTGGATGTAATTGTTGAGGGGACGGAATGGACCTACCCAAGAGGGGTCAGCGGGGGCCGCCGGGTCGGGGGACATACGGCCTGTCCCCAGTCAGGGAGGTGCTTCCTTCTTGATGACTGTCGTGTACAAAATGGTGCAATTAGCCAAGTCCACAGCCGCCACCTCCCTCAGATGTTCAGGAGATTGGGGGCGGGATGGTGTCATCCACTCGAGCCACGGTCCCTTTTCTTGTCCGGTTCTGTGGCCGTGGAGACAGGCTATGCACAGCTGCGGGCACTCGCGGGGACTGTAGCGGGGGGTTCCCGGGAGCTGCTCGTGATCCGCTCGGCCTCGGAAGATAGAACTAATTTTGAACAAACCCCTGAGTTGTCATCTAGTATAACACAGCCAATTTAGACAAATCACTGAACTGGGGTTCCGCGTGCATCATACAGTTCCCTAAGCAAAGGCAGGCAAACTCGGGTCATTACCGGTGTCCAAAAGATTGCTCAGGTTCAATGCCAAGCTCCTGCTAACAAGTCAGATTTTTAATCTCATCTCTGCAAACAAAGCCTCCCTCAGAAGATTGAGACCCTTTGGGGAGGGCTAACAGAACAGGGAGGGGCCGCACTTTAAACAAGGGGTGCCCATCCTTCTCCCCTCTTCCGACCAGATGATGTGGCTGCTAATGAGACGTTGATTAGAAAGGAAGTTTCGGTGTGTTTTTCTTTAAAAACACAATGAGAAATTATACCTTTGCTAACTTTATTTTGATGGCCCCACAGGCATGAAACATGGGCCAATGGCTGCATCTCGAATCCATTCAAATTTAGGTTTCAGTGAGGCTGGACTTCAGTCCTCTCTGTTTATCCCCAAGAACGTCACACAGCTCCATCTTCCTCCTGGCCACCGGGTCACGGTGATCGAGATCAGGGGGCGGGCTTTTCACCATTTCTAGATTCCAGTTCAGATCGCGACCCTGGGCAGGTTATTTCATCTTTCTGAGCTTTAGTCTCCCTTCTGAAAAATGAACAGAGCAGCACGATTTACTTCATAATGTTGGTGGGAGAACTGAATGAACGTGGATAGACGAGATGTCACGCTGACCCCATGCGCGTGCACGCAGGAGCTTCTCAGCACTGTGACCTGTCCACTTCGGTCAGCCCTCGACATGCGTGGTCAGGAGCTGTCACTCCCTCAGACGGACTCACGCCCATCTCTTACTGGCCACACCTCCAGGTCACACTGGGTTTCTCATCCAGAAGAGGCAGACCCAGGTGACAGTTAATTTAGGTCATCAGAGGATATCGTCTGGGAATTTGGCATTCATCCACTTTTTCCAACCATCCGTTTAAACAGACTGACATTGCTATAAATTTCTTGCGAGGAGCTGGCACTGGCGGAGGAGGCGGGCACGCAGGAGCGTCCCCCAGATGGATGACTGAAATAACTCAAGGAAAACATCTCGCCCGAATGCTCCGTGTGGACGTGCCGCCACAAGGTCACGTTCGGGACACGGGGGGTTCTCGGGCCTTTCTTTCTCCCTGTCTTCCCTACGATGGCAGTGCAATGGCTCGGCTCGTCATTCAGGGCACAGCTCCTTGTGTGTGCCACTTCTGTCACTTGGTTAGTTCTGTTATCTGGAACACGTGGCACAGACACTCTGAGGCTCGGTTTTCTAATACGGAAAACAGGGGTAACAATAGAATAACCCTTACAGGTTTCCCAGAATTCCTGGCACGTGGGTAGGGTTCAGTGAATGCCTGCATTATCATAATGCTGTCATTATTTGTGCTGTTTCTCTTTCCCCTTAATTACCGGCACACTCGTGATTACGTGTATTTTCTGTAATGTAAACAGCTTTGGGTGATAGAAATACGGAAATATAAAGATACATAAGAACTGCGCCTGTCCTTGGTAGAGTGCCGACACGCAGAGGTGACTAGTCACTCGGTGATCAGTGTGACACAGACGCTCCCCGCCCTGTGGGAACGTCCATTTATTTGTTCATCACAAATAGTTTCAGAGCATCTCATGTGCCAGCGTCCAACGTGCCTGGCACATAGTAGGTACTCAGTAAATAATATACACACCAAACAAATGCATAAACCACTATCCTAAATCATTCATTTGCGATGCAAAAAGCCTAGACAGAAGCCCGCCTCTGTGTCCCGTATCTGACAAATCAACATCGAAAGTGCAACTACAGATGAGAAAATCCTTGTCCAACACTCTCGGCGTGAAGCAGATAATCCGCTGGTCTGGCCGAGCTGCAATAAAGCGGGGGGGACGCAGGGACATTCAGCTTGAGAGCCTTTCATCAAGGCTTTTTTGTCTTTAAGGAGAATGACACGGATAAATTAAACCAAGTGCAGAAAGACCCTCTCGTTTTTCCACTGAGCTCATTCTGATCAAGTGAGATCACGTCTGCTGCGGGGAACAGGCGCTTTCCCGGTTCACGAAGCCACCATGCCACCCAGCTCCTTCCAGTCTCCGCTGAGTGCTGGGTGTCCTGAGCCCTCCCAAACGGGCCAGGGTTTCTCTTCCCTTCTTTTGATGATAGACCCGTGTCAGCTGGTCAGTGGCGGTGTTTGGAGTCCCACTCCCTTTAAACATTTCAGTCACTTCTAATTAGAATTAGTAATTGTGAGTCACAGGGGCCACTGGGAGGAACCAGAGGCCACGATTCGGGGCTTAAAGGGCAAGCTGATCCCCAAATAGAGCTAATGACCCGCTTGGCCTCCTCGTCCCCAAATCCTCGCCCCCAAATCCTCAGAATCCACACATCGCGTGCAGACGTGCCTGCCCACCCGACTCCAGCCCTGTCCTCTACCTTGCCATCTCTCATTCCCCTGTAACCTCGTCTCCCCGGGTTTTGATAGCAAGGCTTGCAAACGTAACTACCACGGGACCTTGGGGGAGAGGAGGGCAGACTGGCCTCAGGGTTGCATCCCAAGAAACAAAGTGCTGGGTGAGGCCCTCGCCTGGGGCCCTGCGACTCGGCCAGGGCACAGAGGCGTCTTCTGGCAGTCATGCTCAGCGACGAGGGACCGTGACAGAGGAGCATGAAAAACGCGGAGGGTCGTCCAGACCCAAACGAGGGGTGATGGGGGCTCCCAGAAGCCATGGTAAGAGCGGAGTCTTACAACACGGGTAGGAATGTTCTGGAAACACACACGGGAGGCAGAAACACCTGGGCAGGCATTTGTGCGGACGTTCCCAGGAACCCGGAGGAGGCAGTTAGCCTAGAAGCACCCGGTCACCCCACGGCAGCGGTGCAGGGGGAGGCGGGGAGAGGCCAGGCTGCAGAAGGCTTTCTATGACCTTGAACGGGGCCTGCAGCTCTGTCCCACGTGGTGGGGCTGGTGGGACGCCCTGCCCCCGGCCACGTCTGACTTTGTTCTAATCTCGTGAGTCAGAAAATCCATCAGCAACTTTTCCAGGCCCCATGCAATTCTGCTTTCTGTTCCTCCTGCCTGAACTGTCACAAAACCCAGTATGGAACCTGATTTGTTATATTCACGGCATTTCTTTTTCCTAGGGCAATACCGACTGCTCGAGAAAAGTAATGACTAAAAAGCACCTTCTCCCCAAACTCTCTTGTCAATAGAAGAGGGAAAAAAAAATAGAAAACAAGAAAAAGTACCTGCCTGGCATAGGCATTGTAAATGGAGCCATCAAAACCCCCTCTGGGTTTTTATGATAAATAAACTCACAAGGCAGGTATTTGGGTGAGAAACTATTTCTATTTTAATGTGAGAAAGACAGACCAATACATCAGCCTCCTGCCTCTTAATTCTCCTAATGTCTGGCCTCATTTTGTCCA
The DNA here is from genome assembly GCA_004027375.1 of Macroglossus sobrinus. Taxonomy (NCBI): domain Eukaryota; kingdom Metazoa; phylum Chordata; class Mammalia; order Chiroptera; family Pteropodidae; genus Macroglossus; species Macroglossus sobrinus. Next base: position 42,260 of record PVKZ01003731.1, on the reverse strand, counting down.
CGCTCCTCTTGGCCGTGGGATTAACTCTTTAGCTGTGTCAGTGACCCAGAGTGAACTTGGCTCAGGTTAAGTCTAGGTTCAGGGCAGGACACTGCAGTGTGGTTTTCCCATAACACCCAGAATCGGCCAAAGGTGGCAATGAGACATCACTGCTGTGTCGCTGTCTGATCTCCTGGTAACGTTGTATGGGATGACAAGCCACATGACCCAGATGATGTCTGTCCCACACCGGCAGAGCCTCTAGATGTGTGTGCCCTGGTTCCTCGTTTAGAAAGCTCTCAGAGCAGTCTCAGTATAACTGTTCCTCCTGGGATTTCTGGGATCTCTGGAGCTGAATCCATAACTGACTCCATAATGGTTTCTTTTGTGATTGAGATGAATTACACCGGCGTGATTGGGAGGGCTGTGGACACAGTGGTGGAATCAAAGCTCACCTGGGAGGGTTAGATCCTTTACACTGGGCATTGGCGTCTGAGGATGAGACTGGGGGGAAGGAGGGGGAAGAGAAATAGCACGTGACCTCCTTCTGTCCTGTTACGTCCTTCTGCTTTATGGCAAGATGGATGCCCACAAGGGGCAGGGCAGGTCTGAACAGCGCTTGGTGTCTGCAAAAACATGAGTAAGTGGTCAGGGTGCCCTTCGAAGGGGCCAGTGTTCTAGAGAGACAGTCCATCTTGGAGGAGCTCGCCCGGAGTTTTCACGTGCGCAGTAGGTCATTGCTTTGACTCGAGATATAATTGGTAGAAGCTGGACCATTCTTTCCAGCTGTCGGACCCTTTGCTCAGATCAAATCATCGAGTTCCCCTACCCAAGGGGAACTTCTGAGTCCTCAGCGGTTCCCACCCCGACAGATGGTCCTTGATCCATATTACTGATGGCTGTCCAGAGGGACAGTCACACTTACAAATAAGTCAGGGCTTTGACTGTTCTCCGTTAGCATGCTGGTCTGTTCCCACATGCGATGTACACATGTCATCTTAGCTCATCCGGCTGCTCTCACAAACTGCCACGGGCTGAGTAGTTTACAGACAACAGTTTATTTCTCACAGTTTTGGGCGTCGGGAACCCCCGATCGAGGTGTCGGCAGATTCATCGTCTGGGGAGGGTCCCCTTCTGGTTTGCAGGTGGCACCTGCTCCCTTGTGGTCACATGGGAACTTGACAAGGGCACAGTCTCATTCATAAGGGCTCCACCCTTATGTCATCGCACTTTCCAAAAGCCCTGCCTCCTAATACAATCACATGGCGGGGGGTGGGGGGTAGGCTTCAACATATGAATTTTGGGGGAACACATTCAGTCCAAAGCACGTATCATACACAAATGCATACACGTTGGACCAACAGAGATTATACATACATGCCAACACATTTGTGCTTGCGCGTATGTGTGGATGGATATTTAAGAGCTATCTATCTATCTATCTATCTATCTATCTATCTATCTATCTATCAATCATCTGTCACCTATCTATATCATCTATCTATCTATCATCTATCTATATCACCTATGTATAACATCTATCTATCTATCTATCTATCTATCTATCTGTTTATATATACCATCTATCATCTGTCACCTATCTATATCATCTGTCATCTATCTTTCTATATACGTACATACAGAAAGAGGAGGTGCCTGAAGACAAGGAGAAAAGATGATAATAATCTTATAGGATAAACTTTCATGAAAATAGGAGGAGAGAGATTTAAGGAACATATGGAAATAATAGAATTTGTTGAGTGATTAAACATGGAGAATGAAAGAGAAAAGGTTGACCACCACCTGAAATCGAGTGGTGAGAAGGTACAGCGAGGCAGGTGCGTAGAAAATAAATTTGTATTCTAATATTTTGACTCTTGAGAGCTTGTTGGGAAGACAGTCCTCAGGGAGGGCCATCCAGAAGGCTATTGGATACACGCCTCTGAATTGTAGAGTGGGGGTCTGAACTGGAAATAGAGATTCTACAGTGATCGTGGTGTAGCCGAGTAGTTGCAAATAGAATAACACGTGGACTAACTTTTGTCAGTGAACATGGTGGCTGCGCGTGCAGCTCTCAGAAAGGCAGGAGACATCCGACAATGGAAGGAGACGAAGATCGGAGGGAGATTAGGCCAGAAACGTGCAGCCACCAAGGAAGAGAGAGCCAGAGAGTCGGGACGGCCCTACAGTGAGAGGCATTAGAAGCCCAGGGCCAACCCTACCTTTATTTAAAATTTTCACATTTTGTTCTTCATGCATTTTCCCATTAATTCTGGTTTTGAAAAATACAGCCCTAAAACACATCTTGACTACTCAGTTTTCTGGTGTCCCTTATACTTTGCTCCTGAGGATGATCAGTGCTCCCCTCATCCTCCTTCCAGCCTTCCCAAAAGATCTGGGTTATTTTTGACCTTGCGAGAGCATTTTCAGTAGAGAAGGGGAGACGAGACCAGACTTCAGAGGCTTAGGTATAAATGGAAGGGTGTGAGGAAATGAAATTGTATAGCATAGGTTATATTTTGAGGGGTCTAGCAGTTTAAAGAAAAAGAAGGGGTGATCGATACTGCTCGGATGGGATGTCACGACACACACATAAGCCTTCTGAGACGTTAAAGCTACAGCCTGTTCGTGACTGCCAGACAAGGCCAGGAAAGAGGTATTGAAAACCCCAGCTGATGTTTTTTCATTCAAATGCCATCTATGTTAATTTAGCATTTTGGACATTAAAGCATACGGAGAGACATGAAAATCACTCCTTCTAAAAGAGACTCAGACATATGACAAGCCCTGACGGAAACCTGGGGCGACGCAGTCCCCATGCTGCCGCCATCTGCTGAGATTCGCACGGGCACGTGGCACCGAGTGTGGAGGAAGCTGCACAGAACGTTCTGCCTCGCTCTGCAGTCCCGCCCCCGGAGCTGAGGCCACGTAGAAGGAGAACGCCTTCAAGCATGGCCACATCGTCACTGTCAGGAGTCCAAGCCGACATCGTCATCGTAACCGTGGCCCCAGGCGTGCTGGCCCTGTGTCCCTTGCCGTCAATCTGTCAGCAAGTGCTTCTGACTCTGCCTTTGAGAGTCTATTCACGTCCGTGCACACTTAGATGCCTTCTGACGAGTCCAAGTTCATCCCTAGCTCATTCTCTATTCTTTCATTCTGTTGTTAATGTAAAAATCAGATGGTTTAGTATAGAAAAAGAGATCAATTTCCTATTTAAAAAAATCCTTTCTCTATATTGTTAAGGGTGGAAAATTTTCAAGTGAGCCAACTAGCTAAGTCAGCTACAGGGAAGAAATATCTTTAGATACCAGAGGTTGTCCTACTTGGGTGTGGTTTAGGAGGTGTATTGTATAAGTTATGAAGCTGGCCAATATCTGCTTCTGTAATCCACTTACTTGTTAACTAGGGTGTGGTACTAGGTGATGTATTGTGCTAATGGCCAACTTCTGCCTCTGTGATCTGCTTGCTTGTTCTAGGCTTTATAACCACCTCACTCTAAAACCCTGGGGCTGATCTCCTCTACCCCTGTTGGTAGAGAGTCAGTCCCCAGCCTGCTAATAAAGGCTCCTAATTCATCTTAATTGGCTTCGTGAGTCTTAGAATGGATGGCGCCACAACAATATCAATTCCATAGATCTCTTCTCAAAGCAGAGGGCTGAGATGTCGATATTTTGTTTACTTATGATAATGCACGAGCTATGTGCCATGAATGACGGTATAAAAAACCAGTAAAGCTCCTGCCCTTCTAAAGTGCATAGGCCTGAGGAAATGGCACATGGCAGTTAAACAGACGAGCTCTCACAAAAGAATATGGGTGTACAGACTAGTTAGTCCTCTACTTAGCAGCTGTGTAGCCTGTGCACGTTAATTCAATTTTGTCTACCTCAGTTTTCCCATCTGTAAAATGAGTATAATTTTAATAGCGATACCTACTGTTGGGGGTTTGAAGGAGAATTAGGTAATCTAAGGCAGGTAACGTCACTTAGAACTATGACAGTCATATAACAAAATGTCACCAGAGAGTGGGGGATCCCTCCCAGCGTGTCGTCCAGGTTCTAGATGTCTTGAACAAAGACTTGAGCAAGACACCAAAATACAGTAGAGAAGAAAAAGCTTTATTAGAAAGGAAAGTCCACTTCCAGACGTGGACGCGGGCCTGAGCCAGAGAAGGTGGCTCGAAAGGCCTGGTGACAAAGCCTTCGGGGCTTTTATCTTTTTTTTTTTTTTGCTGCAGGTGGTGGTTTTTCTAGGAGGGGTGGGCTTCCTTGATTGACAACTAAGATTAATAGGGCTCAGCGATTCATCATTTTGCTTTCTGCGTGTGTTCCCAGAATCCAGTCTGTTATAACGATATTAATGAACTTCCGGGTATGTGCATCATATTATAATGATGGTATAATGAGACTCAGGTGAGCTGAAGGTCGCTGGGGGCTTCATTGCACAGGTGCGAGTGACAGGCTTAAACTGGTACCTAAATCTCTGCCTACTGGTTTCTTTGAGTTAAAAAAAAAATGCTTTCTGGCTTGCTTAATTGTGGGTGGATTAGTGCAGACCCCTTCTAGGATAGGATGACCTCGGTGTCTTTGCAGGCAGACCCAAAACCCCCTCACCCACTTTCCTGCCTACCTCTTTTCCTTATTATTATGGATATTGAGGGATGGGAGGTGTCTTCTTCAGTATCTGCTTCCTACTGAGAAGGGCCTACTCCCTGCCTACAGGGGTTCCATGGAGCTCTTTCTCTTCCTGCCTCAGGCAGGGTGGGGTCTTGGGTTTCCTTCTGAAGTGTCACCTCAGTCCCCAGACAAGGAAAAGATACAAACTTACTATTTAAATCATATCTATTAATTTCTATTATTGATTTGCCTATTAAGTGAGTAAAGGGAAGCAAGCTTGATACGTTTCTTAAAGAGTAAAAAGAAAAACCCTTGACTTAGAGTCCCCTCCCCCCTCCGACTCTAAGGGCCCCGCCTGGCTTAACACTCTTTCTGCTTAACAATGGGCTGATGACCCTTCTCAACAGCCAGAGGATCTGAGTCACCAAGGCAATTATCAGGATTTGAGGGAGAGGGCCTTTTTTTTTCCAAAGAAAGGAGGGAAAAAAACTTAACTAGGTTTACTAAAAAGATTAACTCTGCAAGAGACGTCCCATTTCATTTCCTGCTAAAAGATTAAGAATTTTACAAGCCATGTCTGGTCTCAAAAACATTATAACTTAGCTTGATGATTGCTAGGGGAGAAGGCTGTAAAACCACAGGAGAAAAGTTATATTGGATCAGTACGAATTTCTCTAGTATTTTCCCTTAACTGGAAAGTCAGATGGTTTATTTTCATTAATGCAATCCGTTTCAGTTCAGAAAGCTTAGTTGGGCACGTGTCTATGTGCCTGGCACAGTGAAACCTGTGTCTGCACTTGTGACCTTTGTAATGTCATCCATACAACAATATTATTATGTAAATAAGTTATCTCTCACCCAAATCTTAGAAGACAAAATCTTAACTTGTGAGACGGAAAGCAATATAACTTAGCGATTAAGACAACATTCTCTATATTTCTGCATATCTATTTTCCTAAATTGAGTTCATATGTATTTCATTGCATCAAAGAAGTACAGTATAAAAACGGACAAGCTAACAATGCTGGTGGTTTATCCCCTGTATGGGAACATCAGACATAGGGAGGATTCCCAGATCCCTCTTATTGTTTAATTCGAATCAAATGTCTCAATTAGTGCTTAAAACCCCCATCATCATAAAAGATGTCTGCATCCTTCGAGACTCGCTAGGGGGCTGACAGGTGCCCAGGACTCCAGACTCTGTCATCCGTGGGTTTGGATCAGTGACAGGGGTGGTCCACTGTGGAAATGAGCTGGGGGCGGAGTCCCGGCCCTCCTCCTCCCTCCAGCCTCTCCTTCCCCCAGAGGTCTCTGCTCGCTCCGTATTTTCCTCCCTTCTCCTAGTCCTCCTTTCTCTCTTTTCCTTCTCTCCACCTTTATCTAACCGTTGAGATCAATATAATTTGATGAGCAAGCAAGAATCAGCATCTTTCCCTCTGTATTTCTCTGCTCTTTGTTCCTTCTGGAAGATGCTCAGAGGGTGCCCCCGGGGTACCATGAAGGGCCAGGTAGCAGAGAGAAACCGAAAGGCTGAGAAAACAAACGGACCTTAATTTTAGATATAAATCTGCCTCTGAACCCAAATGAAAACCTGGGAGAGAAAAGATGGCCTAGGCAGTAGACCTTACAGATACTCTCTACCTTTTGTAATTTTGCGGTCTTGTGAATCGCAAAGGTGGCCTTCGAGCTGCATTTGGAACTACATTATTCACTGTGTGAAAGAAAGAAAAAAAGTCGTAAAATGCTACATGGCTCAATAGCCCCAAAATTTCAAAAAGAGATATAAGAAAACCTGATATAATACCTGAAATTTTTATAGACGATATATTGATACTGTTTTTTTTTTCTATCTTTGTTGTTTATATTTCAACGTAGGAAAAGGGAAAAATCCACCGTTTCAAAAACGTAAAATGTGAAAGCGGCCGTGCTGATTTTGAAAAGGAAGACGATAATGTCATCTCTCTCCTTTTAAAATCGCTTCCCTCCCCCTTTGTCCCACACAGGTGACATTTTACAAGTCATCAACTTTGTGAAACTTTCGAGACTTTTTAAAGCTTTGGATTTACCCTGAGTTTCTTTGTATTCAGTTCCCAATGATGGAGGTGACAGAAGATGGAAGATATTTTAAATCTAATATTTTAATATATAGGAAGCTGGGGTTCCTGTTCGAGCATAGAATGTGATTTAGCTTTACCGGTTAATGTAAAGCTAAAGATAAGCAAACAAACAAACAAACAAACAAAATCTCTCAGATGGTATTGCGTACATCCTATGTGCTACTGTGTGCTGGCTTTTTTTCTGCGAGGTGGACCTCTACATCCCTATTTCACAGATCCAGATATTTGGAATGATTTCTTTATGACATAGGTAAAAGATAAAAATAAGAGTAAACAGAGAAAATCTTAGAAATAATTCATGGAATGTTTTACTCAGAATATATTTGTTGTCAAATTAAGTGTAAATATGACTGTGGTGATTACATAGCGATATTTAGAAGCTGCATTTATTCAGAAGCTGTTAAGTGACCTTCCCAGCTCTATCTGAGGCATTCATTCCTCTGAAGGGTCGGGTGTTTTAACAGGCATTTAGCTCACATCTGTTCTCGGGGGAATGACGAGCAAGACCCCTAATAAGTTGTTTGTCCCTCGCATTAGTCAGGGTTCTCCAGAGAAGCAGAACGAATCCACAAAGAGATTTGTTATGAGGAGCTGGCTCGTGGGGTTTGGGGACCGTGAAGTCCTGTGACCTGCTGTCTGCAAGCCGGAGCTCTGGCTGAGCCCCAGGGGTGCAGCTCCTGTCTGAGTCCCAGATTCTGAGAACCAGGAGACCCGTGGAGTAAGTCCCAGCCTGAGGGCACGAGAAGACCCACGTCCCAGCTGGAGAACTCGGGCGGAGAGCAAGTCCCCCTTCCTCCGTACGCTTTCTTCAGGCCTTGCTCTGTGGACCGGAGTCTGCCCACCTACCACATTGGGGACTGCCGTCCACTTTACTGGGCTACCAGATGCGAATCTCATCCAGAAACACTCACACAGACACCCCCCAAGAGCATTTCCCCAAATATCTGGGCACCCTGTGGCCCACTCAAGCTGACACAGAAAATTCCCCATCACCTCAGGTTATGTTGTCCTGTTGTTCTTTTGTTAGAAACACTCCAGTGACCTGCATTTGCTCAGGATTGAGAAGCAAGACTCCAGAAGTGCCCCTGGCTACCGCACGGTCCCCTCCCTCTCGCTTCAAAGAGCCCTGACTCCCCTGGGCTCCCACCTTTCCATCTAACGCTCCAGGCCTTTGTCCCTGCACTCTGGTGCCTGAGGGCTTGTGACCTCCCCTTCTTCAGGTTTTGACCAAAGTGTCCCATCCTCAGTAAGGCTGTGCCCTCGAACGCCCCATTTAACATCTCTATCTCCCTCAGCACTTCCTTTCTCCCTTCCTGCTTTATTTTCTCCCTCGCATTTGTCACTATTTTATGTTTTAATTTCGTTTGAGTGTTTGCCCAAAGTAGAACGGAAGCTCTGGGGTGACAAAGCAGGCATGGCCTCTGCCCACAGAGATGCTTGCTCCTTTTCAAGAAGATGTGGAATGGAGCAAGATGTGATGGCAAGGACATCAACATGATGCCCGCTAGGACAGAAGGTGGCAGTGCTAGGGGAACCTATAAAAAGGGCCATTGGCTCAGACTTCTTTAGAGAGGTAACGAAGTATATTAGGATATTTATTGTCATTCACTGTCTGTGACATGAGATGATGAATTCGCACTGAAGGGACAGTCAGGTCAGTGGCACCCAGGATCTGAGTTGAGACTCTCTGGGCCTGGGGGTTGACTGGCTACTCACAACAAGTTCAAAGTCTTGTTCAAGCTCCTTGGATCTGCTCAGACACGGAAACAGAAGGTGCCTAGGGGCGTGTCACAAGCATCAGGGAAGTGAGTGATGGCGAGTTGGCCTGTAAAGCGTCACATGCATAGAAAGAAGAGTCGTTCTGGGATTTTAGGGTGTTTCTCCAGCAGCCAGAGTCCTCCTTGAGTCTGGGGTACCATGGGAAAGGCAATCCCAAACATAGATTGAATTGAAACAGTCTATTACTCTCAGGAGGCCAATGGCCTCCACAGGTCAAACCAGAGTGGAAAGTTCACACAGTGACTGTCAACATTAAAATGCGCGACCCTCGTCTTCGAAATGCAGATCAGCGATGCAGCCCAGGGGTCTGTCTCCTCCAGGCCCCCGTCCCTCTCCTGGCATCCGCTGTATTTCATAGGGCTGCCATCTTTATTTCAGATCGTCCAGAATTCACATGACTTTCTAGAATTCAGACAAGCGTTTCATTTCGGAACATCACAAATCACCAGCGTGTTTGAACCACACGTATGGAGGTTTCTACTGGAGCATCATAAAAGAAAAGAAATACAGAGAGTGGGCTGTACATTTATCCTGAGACAAACAGCTGGGAACTTGCGGAATGTGTTAAGGTGTTTGTGTGCCCATCCCTGGCCCTAAGACCGTTCTGCCTTAATATTACATGAAGTCCTTTGCTAGCAACGAATGGGAGGACAAGGGCAGTGCTGTGCAAATATTAAAATATTTTAGCACTAAGCTTCTCTGACCTCAATCTGTGTTTATTATTAGAGTAGGCTTTTCGGGAAATGAGTATGTGACGATGCCTGTCGGCAGGGTGGTTCCTTAGCTACTTCCCGGCATTATCATCTCATATATTTAAACTCTTCCCAGCTCTGAATGTCGTCTGAGATGGGACGTTGTGCCTAAAATGTAATGAGTGATTAACTCCCGATAATTATGAAAAAGCTTCAATTATTAAAATGCTGTTAAAACATGCAAATGGGATCATATGCTAAGAGAGAGAAAGATTAATTAGCCTCATTACAGGTGTCAGAGAGTTTGATGAGATATTTTTGAGCAGGGAAAACGAAGCAGAGAGCGCCCACTGGGTGCAGGAGCCAACCTTGCTGTCGTCATGGCTGACCTCCTGACTTCCTGAAGGTCAGGTGGTCAGAGCTTGTGCACACACACCCCAGGCAGTGTGACGAGGACCCCTGTCCCTGCCGTCATCCTGGATGCCCCACCAGATCTGTCGGTGATGACCTAAGAGTAAGCCTGTCTGTCTTCAGCGTGTTTGTGGATGACTCATGGATGGTTCCGGTCCAAGGGGAGGCTGTGAGGTCCACATCCCCTCGTGGGCCCCTGGTGATGGAGGCAGATTTCGTTCCCAGAGCCCCCTCTACACCGCCCCCTCTACACGTGATCATTGTGGTGTTTTGTTGCTGCACTTTTACTGAAAGCTGACCCACTCCGGCCACAGGAGCTGGGACACGATGTGAGGTATTGACGCATCGTCACGTGTCACCCCTCAGATGCGGTGTTTGATAAATCACCTTGCATCGAGTTGCACTGATTGGAGATAAATCGGCATTTCAACCTTAATTATCAGAAAAATTATCTCATAGCGTGGAAGGGACAGGTTTTGCACGCTCGGTGGGAGGCAGGAAGTCGGTGAACCCCTTTTTCTGGGGTCTGGAGAACAGAGGGGTGTTCCACGGGGCTCGCAGTGGCCACGTGAGGACCGAGGACTCTGGTCAAGAAGAGTCACGAAAGAAACCCACAGATGGCCGGGTCTCTGTGCGCGCCATATTATGTTTGCTTTGGTGGAAAAAGCAGGAATATCCTGGATAAACAAACAAAACAGAGACATGCCTTGGTACCTTTATTTATTTATTTATTTTCAAGAAAGGAAAGACAAGGAGGTCACAAAGCGTCCTGGGTCTCCTAGGTGCTTCTGACAGTGGACAGTCAGGGCAGAGGGCCAACTGCCTCCTGGGAGTCTCGAGGACAAGGAGCAGGTGACAGCAGAGCCGCCTGGGTGGGGGGCAGCCCGCCTCTCAGGGGAAAACTCAAATATTCAAGAAGGCATTCCAAATGGGGAGGAAAACAATGCTTTCTACAGAGGTTTTATAAAATTTATAATAAGAAATTTGAAAAATACAGACAATGGAACAGTGTAAAAAAAAGAGAAAAAAAAAGATAGCTATAGCAAAGGAGAGCGCGTCCCCAACTCTGCCCGTGTACCTCGACCGACTGCGCCCCTGCTCTGACGTGTCCCCTGGGGTCACTTCCCCTCCTCTGCTTCATCGGCGGGCACATGGCTCACGCCATCAAACTCACGGATTTTCATCAAAATAAATAAATAAATAAGGCGATTTAAACTATAGGAATGTGCTTTGTCAGCCATGAATGAAGCACTATTTTTTTCTTAATGCACAGTATAAGCATAATGAAATCATAGTTTCGTTTGAAGGATTAAAAACAGGGAATGTGACAAGCCTAGCCAAGTGCCTGGGACACATAGCGCTTGTAGTTTTCCTTACTATTAAGTTTTATCATTCCCCTTCTTGGTACTGCAGAGCCCCGTGGCATCTGGGTACCCCTGGCAGAGACGACAGGTGTCAGGAGAAGCAGCCGTTTGTCAGGCAGCGGTCGGCTGAGCTGTCTCCTCTGACCGAATGCGTCCACATGCATGGCGTCCGATTCAATCTGAGGCTGTGGCAGTGATGGAGTCTGTGGGGTTCAGTCACCTCAGGGGTGGCGAGCCGTGTTCCTGGAGAGATGGTGGCTCTCCTTCACGCTGGGGGCTGTGACACGTGAAGGCTCGTCACAGCAGTGACGGCTGTTTCAATAGTTCCCACTATCAAAGTGGTCCCCAGAGGGTCCTCAGCGAGGCGTCAAGCCGGGGCGGTGCAGGGGGCAGGAAGGCCAGACCTTACCTCGGGGACAGCGCGCACAGAGGGTGAGCTGGCACCCTGGGCCTCACCCGAGTCAGCCGCCCCTGTTCTTCCCAGTGCCTGTTAATGGGGGGCTCGTTCTCTGCATTCCCGACTCCCCACATCCTGCAAAGCCCTACATGAGGGGGTTTGTGAGGTTCTTATCATTATCGATGTAATTCTCTGCATTTTAAAACATTCTATCAGGCTCATGTTCTCATATCATCCTCAAAATAGACCTGTAAGAACAGAACAGCTAACTTTTTTTTTTGCAATTTACATTTTTTTTAGTTTCCATTTCTCCGCTGACATTCCTACCTGTCTACGCATTATACCTGCTTTTTGCTTTAAATGGCAGAAGAGCTGATTATTAACCAGCATCATCCAAAGAATGTTTCAGAGTCTCCAAACAGTCACACGCCGCATTCACAGTTGAGCATGTGCTAGTAAGAGGCTTCGGGAAGACACATTCATGCTTAGGTGGGTGCTGGGCAGACCTACCATCTCCTCACCCCTCCCTCCACCCTCTCCCCCTACCCCCCAGAGAGAGGCTGAGCCCTTAATGAGTTTATGTCCCAGGAATGGAGTGAGATTTGCTCACTCAGTGTTCATGCTTCCTTTATTCGTAGACCTACTTTGCGCATGCCTTCCCACTAAGTGTATGGGGCTAAAAGACTCAATGCCTCTCCCTGTGGGGTTGACAGCTGAGGGGAGGGGAGACACCTGTCACAGCGCAGTGACTCAGCACTATGGAAAGTGTTCGTGGAGGCTGGGCGTGAGACAGTCACAGAGCAAAGCCCGGCGGCCACATTGTGTCATATGGGACATATGATTCTGTGACAAAATGCAGTGACCATGCGATCTAGGTTTTCTGGGACAATCTCCATTTCCAATGTTTTGTGGCAGTGTGTAGCCGTGGATGAGGTCGTGTTTTCTGAGTTCTGGTTCAGGGTATACACAAGTACCAAGATACACTGCCAATCTAGACATACACTGCCAAACTAGACATGACGAGGACAGAGTGAGGAAGTCACAGCAGCTGAGAGTGTAAACCCCTTCAGTGGAAGAATAAGACGTAATGGCCTGTTTCCTAGCTTCTTCCCTAAAGCTGTGCTTTGGGCAGCCTGCACCTTGGTTTGCATTTCCCTAGGGACACAGGGGCTCCTGGAGTTTCTAGGTTTCCCTCCTGGCACATATATTCTTTTCTTTGCGGCCAATTAAGGGCCAAAAGAAAAGAGACAGTCGTGAGGAGCTAATGGCTTAAAATTACCATGGTCAGAAAGCCTAGACAGATGAAAAAGGAAAGTTTCTCTATTTCATTTGGGGATGCTGTCACTGCCCCCTTATCTCAGAAAGGTAGAAGAGAGGGTCTGGATTTGGACCTCACCCCACAGGTAGCTTTTTATATCACAATGATGTATCTGCAGGGCGCAGCAAACATTCTTCTACCAAACTTCTGTTCTTATCATTTTCTGATGGATTGTGTTTCTCTCTGTTCTCCTTAGATCAGGATGACATATGAGCCTCCATCACATGACTGCCAGAGGGCCTCCAGTGTGAGGGATCCCCATATCTACAGAATTTTATTTTTTCTCCTGTTTATCTGACTTATGCCACTTTAATTATTAGGCCAGCCAAAGAACCCAGAAGGGAAGAGGGAAAAAATTTTTTCTTCCCCTATAGTTTATGCACCCATTTTTTCAATAAAAAAAAAAAAACAGCTGTCAACCAAATGAATTTTAGACTGTAATAAAGAGTGACAAGCATTTATCTGAGCAGAGGACACAGATTCAAGGAGTAACGTAAATTGTCTTCAAGGGAGACAAAGGGAAGGCTGCCTTTCACAGTGAAAGTTCCCGCCCAGGTTCTCAACTAGGTCCCTTTATGCAAATGAGGTATCCAAATTCCACAGTTCTGATTGGACAGGACAAGTATCAGTTCATGGGTAGAAAGAGGCACCCAGGGTTTCCCTTGGTGGGTGACTGGGAAGGGTAAACAAGCGAGGATGGTGCTGGGTGCTGAGGGCTCAGTCTGAGGCGCCTCCTGGTGCAGAGTACGTGTGAAGCAAATGGCCATTAGGCTCCTACTGTTTATAAAACATGGGCCCCGAGTTGACCATGGGGAGTTCCTCTCAGCATATAAATTCCTTCTCAATGTCCACATCAAATGAATCTTTCTTCTCGGGGTCCACAAAACCTTCACTAAGAGTTTCACAGTTTTATCTAGTTTGTCCATATCCATACATTTATGACTTAGTGAGGTCAGAATTTCAACTGTAGTGCATCATTCTGTCTCTATAATGGCTATAGATACACACGATTTTATTCAGAATCTCTGCGATTAACACAAAACTCTCAAAGATAAAAATACTTTCTAAAAATAAATGTTATGGTTGAGGAGATAATTTGTGGTGTTAACTTCATGGCTAGTTGCCACAAGAGTGAATTGCTTTGGGAGTTTGGAAAAGTGGATCCGGTGACTACTGAGTCGAAGTCATCTTGATATTCTGGTGTCTGTCACAAAGCTTGATTGCAAGGAAAGGGAGTGAAGGGGAAAGAAAGATGGAAAGACAAAGACACCAGGAAGCAAGGAAGTGAATTATTAAGTCAATATCATTTATCTGTTGTTTATATTTCTTATCTAAATCCGTCCCCATCTGAATCATCTGCTTGTGGAAAGCAATGTATTTCCTCGTCAGAATAAATTACCTTGATTATTCCTGCTGATGAGTCTCAGGACTCATTCCTGTAATACAAAGGATTTTATGGTCTCCAGCTAGTCCTTCAAATATAGAAAAGCGTGCAGACCGCAGAGGTTAATTATAATATGCAACTAATTGTGTTTCCTTGTCCTGTTACCACGTTGAAACAATGGAATGAATATGCCTATAATTAAACTTTGAAAATCCATCACTGAACAGCCAATGAAAGCTTCATGATGAAGAGACCTTGGATGCAGAGAAATCATTATCTTTTCATCTCTCTCTCTCTCTCTCTCTCTCTCTCTCTCTCTCTCTCTCTCTCTCTCTCTCTCAGTGTGTGTGTGTGTGTATGTGTGTATATATATATATATATATATATATATATATATATACACACACACACACACAATGTGTATATATATATATATACACACACACAAACAATGTATACACACACACACAATGTGTATATATATATGTACACAATGGAAGTGGGAGGCACTTGGAGCCTTAACTAATAATAACAATGTCATTATAATCATAATTTAGAGTGAAATCGGCTCTCTCTGTTCTCTTGGAAAGCATACCTTGATCCAAAATGATTTATCTTTTATTTAAAATTATGATGCCATATACTTTCATGACTGAAGTAAAGCTATGGATTTACGCAGTTACATCTTGATATTGATATGAAAGAAATACAAATATGTGTAAACGAAAGGAATCCAATTTCATTCAAGGTCACTAAGCCTCAACAATCTCTCCCCGTTAACATGCAAGAAAACACCAGTGAACTAAAGCCAGCCGAGTATCAGTTCTATCCTCCTGGAGATATCTGTTATAAACAAAAAAGAAATGCAATTATCCACTTAGAGGAGCCAATTATTTCTGGAGGCTGGTTGCGTGAATGGAAGCCATTTTAGGTTTATTCTAGTACTTATGTAAGCCAGCCTCAAGGCTTAAAAGAACCATCTTACAGATGTCCTCAAGTGCAGTGGCTAAACGGTGAGATTTCAGAAATAAAAGCCTGTGAATATGCGATTCGCTGGCTGCTCTTCATTCGTCTCCTGCTCTGTCTTGCTGTGAATTCACCTGACTTCCTCTCTGAGTGTACGTCTTCCATATCCACAAATAGCAACACACAGCATTTTCGCAGTTCTTCGAGTAATGAACCTGTCGCCATTTTCATTCTCATCAGTTGGTCGCTTGATCTACATACATTCATGCTTAGTCATGCAAAGCCAAGAAAAGCGTGGTTGCAGGTGCCGTGAGACGTGTTCATCGAGTGGCATTGCTACACTGAGTTTATTTACTCACTGTTCCTCTCCTTTGCCCTGAGCCGGCTTGGAGCAGACTAGCTGCATCACGCATGTGCATGCTAAGAGTCGGAAGAAAGCATTTCACGACTACATGTCACCCCGGGTCTGATCCCGTACCAGACACACAGTAGGTGATTGTAGTTTGCACATTGGAAGTGAGTCAGAAAGGTGAAATAGTCATGATAAAGTAACATACCATTTGCCAGCAGATTCAGAGTTCAGATTCATATCTGTCTGAGTTCAGATAATAATAATAATATAATAATAATGATAATATAATAATAATAATAGCAGCAAAGTGGCTGAAGACAGAGGTCCTGAGGTCAGAGTACCTGGTTCTGAAATCTGGCTGTAGTGCTTACGGACTCTTGGCCTTGGGCAAGTCTCTTGACTTTCTGGATCTCAGTATTCAATCCGTCACGTGGCGATATTAGTCTTACCTACCAGGGGTGGTATGAGGATTCATGGAGTTTATGTAGGTTGAAAACCTAAGCACTACCTACTATGTACTCAGTACAAGATCATTTATAAGCATTCAGTAAATATTGTTTCCTGTTTGTTTTTTAAATCTTACATGTTGCACTGCGTATTAGAGCTGTCAAAGCAATTTCATTTAATGCTTAGGAAAAGCTTTAAATCAGTTAATGTTCTCACCTCGATTTTATACATCACTACAGAGGGAGGAGAGTGGAGAAAGGAAGGAAGAATGTTCACTTTCAGTTAGAAAGTAACAGGTTATAGCCAATTGTTGGTCCTTTTTGTGCTTTAATACCCTACTGGGCTCAGCCCACTGTATTTGGCAAGAAAAACAACCTGAGGTTGAAGAATAAGGCCCCTTTTCTAAGGTCATATGGTGAATGTGAAACACAACCAGGATTGGAACCCAGTTTAGAAGGACTTCAATTCCATACTCCTTCTAAACTCGGCACTAGCAGACTTTGGTTCATGGGCCAAATCTGTCCTACTCCCTGTTTTTATATGACGTGGGGATTCAGAATGTGTCACCCCCCAAGTTGGGCTTCTGTGGCAGGCAGATCGTTTTGAGCTAAAGGCAACTTTAGCTGAGGGTCCAAAAGAAATGTCCTCTCCTCCCTTAACTACTTAGAAGAACTTGAATCAGGGGCTCTGCCCATAATAAGAGATTATCAGAGATAACTTCCTCTGACCTATTCATAGGGCAGGGCAGACCATCTTTACTAAATGTGTGCTCTCTTGCAGTGACCTGAGTGTCTCATCCCGAGCTCAGAATGTCATATGTACCCACTTTTCCTTTCTGTCTCTGACTTGGTCACGTATGTGGGATTCCCATACACATGTATGTAATTAAATTGGGCGATTTTCTGTTGCTCATCTCTCTCCCGTCTGTCTGATTATCACACCAGCAGAGCCTCAGAGGTAGAGTTTCTTCTTCCCCCATAATGTTCTGCCACCTGAAGATGGTTTTGGCATTTTAAAATTATTGAAAAATACGTCAAAAGACAAAGAACACCTTATGGCATGTGAAAATTGCATGCGATGTAAATTGTAGTGTCCATAAATAAAGTTTTATTGGAACACAGCCACACTCGTTCACGTACCTATCATCCACGGCTGTGTTTGTGCTGCAACTATAGGGGTGAAAAGGTGCAAGAGAAATTTTGTGGTCTCTAAAGTCAGAAGCACGTTACGTTGCTTATATATATATATACCATATTTTGTTTTTCTATTTATTATTTCCATTTACTGAGCTTCAGACATGGTCACTTATATATATATATGATGGATAAAGAAAAGATTCAAACCCACATCTTCTCACGTAGACACCTGCTCTTCCTACCATCTCCCTATAGCATGGAGATTCAAGGTTAACGATCTCTCCAGGACAGTCTGAGTCCCGACCTGATTTCTTCTGTTCCCTTTGCTTGAAATGGGCCACAACTACATTCTCTGCCTTGGCCTCTGAAACTATTTCTGTGAGCCAGCAGAGGAGAGTTGCACTCAAAAAGGACTTCTGCCATTCGCTGACTTCCCCCTGAGAGGAATAAATGGCCGGTCAGCCCCAGAGAGCCAACATTCTACTAAAAGAAGGGGAGAATAGACATCCAAGGGACACTGGACACTGTCTGGTCCCGATCTGTCATTTTCCAGATGAGAAAGCTCAGGCACAGAAAGAGGAAATAATTCCCCCAAGAGACGCATAAAAAATCATGGAAAATTTCAGAACTCTAAGCCAGAGCTCCTGGTGGCCAGGCCTGCATATTTTTCTCTAAATTCTCATCCCACAGAAAAGATTTTAGAGGCAGCCGGAAGTGGTAAGAATAACTGCATATTCACAGGACACATCGTCACACCATCTGCCTGGCTGTTTAACGAGAATCGATACATATAGATCATCGAACACAGGCTTAAATGAAGATATCAGTTCCTTATCTGTAGTGCTGGCAAGATTGTCTCTGCCTTTCACCACCCACCTCTCTAAAGAAGAGTGAGAAGGATTTATAACGCTTCTGTTGACATCTTTCCTCCACTCAATTTAGTTTTCATTCCAAACCGTCAGCCTCCTCTAGGCAGCTCTGTTTCCCTAGCCATGTGTGGTTACATCAAAAATTGCCTCTTCTCCCCTCCCACTTGCAGTCCCTAAGGACAGCTCAGAAAGGCCCCCGTCTGAGTGAGACAGGGATGATGTCATTGTCACCTCATCCGCAGGCTTGTTGACTGTTACTGCTGTTGTTTCCTTTTCTTTTCTTTTCTCTTCTACTTATTTCTCTCTTTTAGCTTCTCTTCCCTCCATATTGTAGGTTTTCCATAGGGACTTTTCGTAGATTCTCAACAAAGAAAAGCTCTGTAGGATTTGAAGTGGCGTTTATCTAACAAAGGGTATCATCTGGCATTTTCGGTAGAGAGGCCATTTGCATGCCATGGGACAGGGGACAGTTAGCACTGAGAGTAGTTGTTCTGAGGAAGGAAAGCTGGCATTGGACATGGGGACAGGGGGACCTGGAGAAACGTTGGTGGGGACGGCAAAGGGAGCCACTGGGTTGTGGTGTCCTTCAGCTCTGTCACAGGCTCCCAGGAAGCCAGGTTGGTTCTGGCGACGAATGCTGGGGCTCCTCTTCCTCCCTCTCTCCTTCTTTTCTTGGCTGCCCTTCTCATTCCTTCTCACAGGTGCTCTGCTGGCACAGCTGACTCCATGTGGGGCTGTTGTCTCTCTTTTCTTTATCAGTACCTAAATATTCCCCGGTAGACTGTAAATCTCACGAGGGCATCCACCCATGTGTGTCCAGCGCTGGTCATGTGACAGGCAATCAGAAAACACGACACCCAAGAATCCAGTGGGTTTAAAGATATAAAATGCAGGTAACCCTAAAATCGTTCCCACCTGATTTGAAAATATTTCTTACGTTTGGCTTTATATTGTCAGAGAATGTTTGAGTGTGTATATCGTAAGTCACGTAAAACCATGGGTATGGATGTGTGAATTGCATTGCTTCGAGTTTAAAGTATGTCCTTTTTCTGTCAGTTTCTGTGCCTTTGCGTATACACATAAACCAGATTAATGCCTCATGAATCATAACCGCTCAATAGATATTTGATAAACAGACATAAATATATGTGTGTACTTGGGTTTATGTTTAGACATGCTCGTGTGTTAATGTAACTGTGTGTGTGTGTATGCGCATATGTGTGTGTGCGTGTGTGTGTGCACGCGTGTGCATGCGTCTGTGCCACAGTTGCACTCATCGTGTTGACCTACGGTTAGGTACAGAAAAAGCCAGATGAACTGACTCACGGTACCATAACTCTTTTATTCAAGATCCATCTGACATTTCTTACAAAGAAATGTCATTACTAATGAAAGCTTAAAAGACAAACGGATGCTTTGTTCCCTGCTATTTACTTAAATAGCCCATTTTAGCTTCCAATCAGGACAGAAGTTAACATGTCCAGCTCTGAGAGCGCACACGTAGAAAGCGCTAGAAGGCATATGCTTCAGGCAGGCACACCCTCTCACACGGACACTCACACGCAGACCCGCGGGCTGGGGGCTGACTGTGTGTATCCGTGTCTCCGCATCCACAGCCGGCCATGCGTTTAGGATGAAGACACAGGAAGCAGTGCCCACCTCACTGTTCAATGGGCCAGTCTTCGCCTGAATTAACGCCCGGGCTCCGTCTGCAGAGACATCAGTGCCGATGCCTCAGTGGTTTGTAAGTGCCAACGACACCTCAGTGGCGGGTGTGTCCAGACTCACATGTGGGTGTTGGTGAGGCTGGAACAGCATCTGCTCGCATTGCTGAGTGCCCGTCGCCAGGGGCGTCCACAATGATCAGGGACCTGGCACAGAGAGGGAGGCGTGGTGGCCTTGGTCCCGAGTGGGACGGACTTGCCACACCTCTTGCCCTCCACGCTCAGGTCACCGCATGCTGCCCTCTGGGAGTCCCAGGAGTGGGTGCCTCTCCCTTTCTAAATGCACCCTTTAATTTCTATTAAGCTGCACGAGGCTGCCCAGGGCGATCCATCCTGAATCGGCTCCCTCTGAGCACCCCGCATCCCGGCCGAGCCCGCTGGCGGGTCCCTGCCTGCTCCACTCGACCCTGAAAATCGAACTCTGTTCCCCGGAGGGGCAAGGGATGCCCTGTGCTGGCGTCCAGTGTGGCACTATGAACAGCCGGACCTTAAAAGACTGTACCCACATCCCACTGAGGTGAGGGGACCCCCAGGCTCATACGGTTAAACTGACTTTGGGGAC
Organism: Macroglossus sobrinus; assembly: GCA_004027375.1. NCBI lineage: Eukaryota > Metazoa > Chordata > Mammalia > Chiroptera > Pteropodidae > Macroglossus > Macroglossus sobrinus. Next base: position 22,150 of record PVKZ01003731.1, on the reverse strand, counting down.
CTGGTGCTCTTTCTCCTAAATTGATAGCAAGCTGAGTATTTGAGATGCTACTTTTTTTTTTTTAAAGCCTGCAAATCTGCTTGCTAGGAAAAAGATTTCCTCCAGGCAGGAAGAAAAAGGTAGCTCTCTGCTCCTTTAGCTGGACACTCCCAAGCTGGAAGCAAGAGAAGCTCTAGTCCCTCCCCAACTCCCTCCCTCCCTCTGCCTTTTCCTTTCTTCTCGATAAAAAGGATCTAATGACTGCAAATGCCAGATTCCACGCTCACTGACAAGTCTGCGGAAACAGGCAAAATGTCTGATTCAGGCCCAGCTTCTCCCATTGTCCGTGGTCAACACTCCGCCATCCAGATGGGTCTGGAGAGCCTCGTGAACAGCAGGCTGTTAACTCCGTTCATGCTGAAGTCTTTTCAGGATTTCTCTGGCAGAAAGGGAGATAGGGAGATGGATGGAGTCACGGAAACTTCGGTAGATGCTCTCCCATCCAGTGTGAGCCACGTACTTGGCCCTAGACTTATTCATTTCAGCACAAGGACCAGCAAACTCAAGCCTGGGGGCCACGCCTGCCTCACCGCCTGTTTTTGTAAATAAAGTTTTATTGGAACACAGCCATGATGTCTGTATTTTTTATGTGTATTTTGCCTATGGCTGTATTTACACTACACAGGCAGAGTTAAGCGATCGTGACTCTGTTGCCCACAGAGGCTAAAGTATAGCCCTTCACTGGAAAAGCATGCCCCCCTGCTTTATCCCCTGGTGACCCAGTCTTGCCATTTTTTTATGAGGTCATCACCTGAGTTTTCTTACTCAGTGTAGTTCACTTGAGAGAGACCTGTTGGGACGCAGGCAGGAAATGAGGACTTGTCCTGGCCGGTTCTTTAGGGGACATTCGCTTAGAAAGCTGGTTATAGGGATGCTGATAAAGCTTGAAACAGGATCCTATAGAATACATCCCCAGGGACTGGAGGGACACGTCGAGGAGCTTTCCCAAAGCCGGGAGCCAGAGCCGGCTGTTGGAGGCGTCGCTACAAGGAGCCGGGGCCCTAACGGGAAGGACGAGCAGCAGGAGCTGGACTCACGACAGACCCACCACTACCCGAGGTGCCACCAGAGCGGAGAGAGAAGGGAGAACGCCCAGGTTTTTTCTCTCCTCTATGCTCCCCTCACAGGCTGGCACCTCCCGCTGGTGCAAGCTGCTCAGAAATCCTGAGGCCAGAAGGACTGGGGACTGTCACTGGCAGGGGTCAGTCAGATTCCTGCCAAACAGAGCAGAGCAGAGCAAGGGGGTCAAATGGACCCGAGAGAAACACACTTGCCCATAGCGGCTGATGTGCGACTTCTGGACAAGTCACTTCGGCAGCCACAGGTCTCAGCGCCCTCACATGTCAAAGTGTGATGAACGTTTGTTGGTCATGCAGTCATCCTGTGGGTTCAGCTAAAAGAACATCGTCCGAAACACAAAACGTATAAACCCGCTCCACAGCACCCTGTGCGTTAGTCTGCGGACCCGGTTTTGGACACTACCTGTCTGAATGGTCACTTTTCTGTTCTTGGGGTTCATTCCACGCCCTTTAAACCTCCTCCCCCTGTAGTCACATTCTCTCTGTCTTCCACCCACAGGCTAAGCCTCCCCAGAGACGCCTCGTACCGACGCGCGGCTCATCGGGAGGATGAGAACGTCACGGTTCCCGGGAGTGAACTTGAACGTAACCCTGCCGGTCATTTCGCTCTTCATCCCCAGTGTCTGGTACTTCGAGCCCCTGGTTCAGAGCTTGAGTCTGAGGCAGATTCTCTCCTGTGGTCATTTGCACGTTTACTCGTCTGGACTGCCAGCCTCAACATCTTCAGGATGCTAGCTGTTCCGTGTCTCGACATTCCGGTCTCTCTTCTGTGAACCCATCAGATGCTAAATTCGGGGGAATTAGGTCACAAAGCGGTGACACAGCTCCTGACGCCAGCTGAGCAGACACTCTGTGCTGCTGGATGTCTGAACTTTCCGTTTCGAGTTCTAGATGTCAGGTTTTCCTCTACGCCCATAAAAAGAGCAAATCTCTTTCTATGATTTGCTGTGTCTTTGCAACAGTGCTGGATACCTCTGGTCAGCTCGAAGACTCGCTCTGCAAAGTCCCCAGCACTTGAATCCAAGAAGGTCAGTGTCCTTATGAGAAGAGAAAGGGACACTAGACATCTGTGGGACTGACCCTTAACTTGTGGGATGTCACTATCTACAAGGAGAGAGTGTTAGAATCGAGTTAAATCACGGGACGCCCAGCTGGTCTCACAGAGAATTGCTTATTGTCGTGGGGAAAAAAACCCCCACATCTTTGGTGACCAAAATGATCAGAAATGGATTGTTTTGCATGGGTAGTAAGGGAGACACACAGGAGAGAAAAAGCAGAGAAAAACTGAAATTCCCCCACATAGAAAAAAAAGACTGATTTTTTTCCTATTTAGCTATTTATCACTGACTCTTTTCCTATTTAGTTTTATTTTCTGAAAAATGTCAGACGACTAGAAAATACAAAATGGAAGGAATTAGCTTAGTCTCTAAATTCTCTTGGAAAGTTCCAAGATCTAACTACTTGTCTATCAAATAATTTACTGATATACTCAGAAAGTATTTCTCCTTTTTTTTTTAAAAAAAAACATAGAAAACAATCTAGCATCGCTCTTAGCTTGACAATCACTGAATTTATGAAACCCTCGAGAACCCCCACTGTCCCAGGTCCCCGTCTAATTTTTCCATCACGGCACAGTCTCCACAGTCCAGTGACCGAGGACTGATTTTTCTAAGATTATTGTCAAATGTATTTCCTATTTCTGTTGTTTTTAAAATAAGTGGACTTGTATATGTGCCACGTCTTTTCTTTAAAGCATGGTTGATGCTTCACCCCTCATCAGAGCCCAGCTCATACGTGAATCCTCCTGTTCACACTGCATCCTCACGCTCACTCTCCTTCCTTCTCTTTGTAATTCTGTAACAGGACTGGGCCACAGAGGATTGTCGTCTGTTAATATGTCTAACTCTCCCCCTAGAATTTAAATCTCTGGGAGCAGAAATGATGCAGTATTTACACATTTCAAAAAGAAACTCAATACAATATTTGAACATAGCTTATCAAGAATGAATGAAAGAGCGGATAGTTGAACGGAGGAAATGATCACAGAGATGCTGTGAGCCAAATAACCAGAAGGCAGAACACATCTGTCAAAGTGCGTTAGGACGCTGAACTCCCACTGTGAACCCCCAAGAAACATGCAGAACATGATACACATTCGTTTCCTGCAGATGGGGCCTCAGTTGGGTAAAAATGACGCCTAATCAAAAGATGCCTCTTCTGTGAGGATTAATGAATCAGCACGTGGATAAAACTGTGTGTCCTGTGGGCCGGCGTTCAAACCCGTTTCTTCTATGTGAATGTGTGTCTCTGGGTAAACATCTACTGAAAACGTCTTCTCTCTTCGTATCTATTTGAGAGCCATCTTTAATTTTCGGGCTGAAATGTATGAATCAGTTCCCTGGTTTGTTGATGAGCATTAAACAGTGTCAGCCGTCTCTCCCTCCTCCTCCGCCGTGCCCCCTCCCACTCCTGGACGGATGAGCGAATTTCTTACTGTGCCTTCCACAGATCAAGTGACCCCTTTTCCTAAACCCTTGGTGGGAGATTGGGGTGAGGATCATATGAGAGAGAGATCTGAGGCTCACCCATGCAGCAAAGAGGCCCCGGGATGTGACAGGACCCTGGGCACCCTGGATGAGACAAAGACCGAATTTTCCTTAAAGGAACAATAGGAGTTGACCCAGTGAAGCTTGCGATGCGGTAGGAGGTGGGGGACCAGGCATTTTAGGGACAAGAGATCATCTTGCAGAGAAAATAAAATTATCCCCTCAAGCATCTTGTGCAAAATTAGTACCGAATCCCTAAGAAGACAAGTCAAAACAAAGCAAAACAAAACAAAAATCTTCAGATTTCCATCAATAATCCTGGGGACATCTATGACCGAAATAGTGTTCATTAAAAGTGTGGGGGCAGTGTGCGTGAGTGTCTGTGTATTGACCAGTGGAGAAGGCTGATGAAGTCTCATCTTTCTGCTCCCATGCCGGTTGCCTCGGTTTGGGTGCTGTCCTTGCTCTAGGGTGCCTCGGTTTGGGTGCTGTCTCAGCAGTGTCCACCCTTCAGAGGGTACCGCCAGGCTGCCACTTGCCTGAGGCCCGTGGGCACTGGCGCAGTTGTCTTGTACTCAACCATGGAGTGTGAAGACACGCATGCCATTATCTCTATGCCCCTGAAAGATTATAATTAAGGGCGACAGTGTTGAGAGAGAATTTTAGTTTCTCTGCAGCCGCGAGGCTATAAATCGAGGCTGCGACAGCATTCCGGACAGTCGAGCTCCATGACACCACTCGGTCATAACTGGCATTGATTTAAATCCATGGCTCACTTCTCACATCAGAAATTGATTGGAAATGGCAAGGGGCTAAGAGGAACACCTTTCAGAGACAATGGTCTCCTTAAATAAATAAATATCAGAAGACATAAAATGGTCAACTGTGTTGTATTCATACCTCCCTCCATCCCATGAAAATCCCTAGAAACGAGGAGACGTTTCCCAAAGCGAAGCCGGTGACTTCCAGGATGTTCCAGGCGGGACCCGTCTCTGGCTGGGTGCCACACTGGGACAGCCGCGCAAGCCGTGGGGAATTCCTCCCTCTCCACTCTGCAGCTGGACGGGGCCTCTGTCTGCAGCACGGATCTGCTCTGGGTGTTTGAGAGAAACTGTGTGTCCTGCGGGCCGGCATTCAGACCCGTTTCTTCTATGTGAGTGTGTGTCTCTGGGTAAACACCTCACTTGCTTCCTCCACGCCTTAACCATCTCATGCCTAAAGGGAAAGCCATCATGGGGACCTGTGTCTCACAAGGAACAGGAGTCACAGAGAAGCTGAGATGTGGCTGGCTCTCCTCCAGGCCCTAGAGTAACAAGAGCTCTGGAGATTTCGTCAAATGCAGATGGGCTTGCTGTAGCGTGGATACGAAAAAAGGATTTAAAACAAAAGATGTGATACAGCAGGAATGCCATGTGCATTTGCCCAGAGTACCCTTTGTCACACCTCTTCTTACCAGGTCATAAATTGTCCCTTGTTGAGACTGAAAAGGGACACTATTAAGATTACAACTCAGCAATGACCTATTGTCCTGGGCGACTCAGACCCAGAAACATCCCAATCTTTTAAAAGACCAGCAGATGATACCCAAAATGAGGCAGAAAATAGCATTTCAGGTGGGGAAGATATGCGGAAGAGGAAACCAGGAAAAGACACACGACAGGTGCCTGAGGCCAAGAAAAAGGTGTGGCGTTGTCCAGCTGGCCATGTCTAGTTGGTTCTCACCCACCGGGCACCCGCTGTGGGCCCAGCTCTGCTCCAGGTGAAGAGACAAAGCAACGTGTGATGTGTCACGGGCACTCACCATCACGGAGGGGGAAACAAACTAAATACGAATAAAGCAAAAAAAAAAATTTTGCAATGAGAACTAAGTCAACGATTCAAACAGAATGTGTTATATGCTGATGGTATGGTTCAGCAGCCACCGTAATTCAGACTTGAACTCAGGGAGAATGGGTGTGCCCACTGGTGTGGTATGTAGGGGTTGAGGGGTGGGTGGGGCTATATTCCAGCCCAAAAGGTCCACTCGTGCAAAGTTACTATGCTGGAAATGAACTTGGCATTTTTGGGGACCCTATACCTTCTGCTCCGTTTTGCCATGAACTTAAAACTGCTCTGAAAAAATAAATAAATAAAAATTAAAAAATAAAGATGATTTAAAACAGAAAGAAGGAAAGACCAATTTAAAGGCCGGGAAACCACTTAGAAAATATTAAAACCACGAGCTGATGTTGTCAATCTCAGTCTACTCTTTGAAATGGTTCTATGTTCAAGTGAGACCTATAATAAAAAAATAGGTCGATGATTACTGTTGTTCTCGAATTATTCTGAATAGAAACAGCCCTGTGTGATCTGAGGCACCTACTGGTCTGAAACAGTTAATCCGCCCGGCACCCAACGGGCTCACAGGGAACAAGCTGGGTGCTGGAACGGGTCCAGCTCATTTATTCTTTTACTCGGGATTCATTCATTGGCCTTAGGCTTATGATTACTGGTGAAAAATAGATATAAAATATTTAAATCCGATGTGGAAGTTAAATAAGGAAGCGGGGAGAGATCCCTCCAGGTAAATCACCAAGAAAATAGGTTCTTGTTCCATTTACCGAAGGCTGACATCGAAGCTCCAGGGAGCAGGGGAGGGCGGGATGTTTAGAGGAAAACATAAACCATTTAGAGTTATCACGTGTGCCAGGCCAGACTGTCACGCGTGTCGTTGGAGGCAGTCCCGGGGAGCTGAGAGCAGATGGCCACATCCATGACCCTTTTCTTGCTGTCTTAGGCTCCCCTAAGAAGGGCATTGGCTGCTACGACTTTTAACAAAGGCTTCCGGTGACATTTCTCATCAGGAAACTCTGCAAAGCAGTTCTCCAGTCAAAACCCACTGTTCAGGCATTGCACCTTTCCCCAAAATACTGATAAAACCTTGGGGAATCAGAATAATTAACTCAATTTACTGGAGAGAGAACTCTTGTTTAGGGAAGAAGCTTGTGTAAGGCCACACGGCCAGTAGGTGGCGGTGTAGATCAGATCTAATGGGCTCTGTTTTAGGCTGGGACCCTTCCCATTGTCACCATCCACTCCTGGCCCCAGGAAATAAGCTTGCGTTACATTATGGGATGCTGCTGTATTTTGTCATTTCATTTCAAATAGTCAGACGATTTTTAGAGACTAGCATTTCTGGATTTTTTAGGCGAGGTAAGATACTGAGACTACTCAAAGCTAAAAGAGTGCTGAGATCACATTGTAGGGGTCCCTCTTACCCAAGGGACATTAGAGTGAGCACCTCTTTTCAAGCAACTAATCCCATGAGTAAAACCCCATCAAACGCTGTCACATTCCTAACTGAGGAGGGACTCTAATGTTAGGGCAAACAGGTCTGATGGATCATTTGAAATTGACTAGGTATTTAACGATACAGAAGGGAAGATGCTTTGGCGGTGGTTAAACCGGTGTGGGCCGCGTACAGAGCTGGGTTTTCTGCAGCCAGTGCCTCTGTCCTCTGGCCCTTCCAGAGCCATCCCCCTTTTGTCTGCCAGAGACACCCAGCTGATTACTTTTTTGTGTCTCTCTTTTCAAACTTATTCCCAAGGCCAAGAGTAATTGCGCGCTCAGCATCGGTGTAAAAACCCGTGATCCCGTTAAAGTAATTGTAGCTTTCTCTCCCCGGCAAACAATCTTTAAGAAAACAAGAGAAAATTTCACGTCAGCTCTAAACAGTTTTCCTCTTTGTCCTTAAAACATTTAGCAGTGTTTACTTTCTGAAGAGGCGCGTAGTCATGAAAGGCCGGTGGGTACAATCGCGGCTAGAGAAAGAACCCCAGGAGAAGCAAAACAAATAAATGTCAAAGAGAACAGCAGTAGCACAGGCGCTGAATGAGCTTCTGCAGCCTGGACGCCACGTGGCCGGAGGTTGCCAGGTAAAGGGCTGGAACTAATTATTTGGTCAAGCTCCCTGGATAATGAACACTGAGCTCGCTGCCCGGGGCTTCCTGCGTTGGAACTGCCTCTCTTTTGAAAGCACTGTATCTCTGAGAGAAATTGGAAGGTGTAAACACACTCTCTGTGTGGCGGATCAAAGGATCGTGCCGCTGATGACGCACTGCACATGTCACTCGTAGATAGTGCATTCATCTCGGCTAATACAAGCGTAAAAAATGACCTGTTCTGGATCGAAGACAGGATTTTAGCACCTGACTCATCGTAACTCTCAGTAAATGACATACGCAATTCTTAGCGTGATAGCCACATAAACCCTACTTCCAACATTTTAATTACATTTATTAAGGGATAATTTGCACCACATGAGTGTACAGCAAATTTTGACGATCAATGTGTAGACCATTGCTGTCCCCCGAAACTGTCACCCATCCCCGACGTGGTCACTTTGGAGCCTTGGCACTGCTGATCTCTCTCTAATGTCTGATTACATGTAGTCCGTTTCTACCTGTCACGTCGAGAACACAAAGGATGCTTCCGCCACCTCATTTAGTCACCTGCCCTCTTTCCTTCTCCAGTGCCTAAGTGACGGGCTGCAGGCCCGTTCAGTTCTTTACATATATGGGCCTTGAAAATTTCATTCATTCATTTTTTTAACCATAGTTAAAATAATTTATTTTGATTGTACATATCTTATGTGTATATCTATAGTCCAAATGTCACTCCCAATTTTAGACTCATGAACTAACCACCAGCTGAGCATTTCTAGTTGAAATTCCCCAAACACATCCAGACTTAATAATTGTCCTACTTACTTGACCTGCCATCAAACCACCCACTGGAACTCTCTAGATAACATAACAGAAGACAAACTTATTTTCTCTGCTCCAACCTGCTTCTTCCAGGATTCCTCGTTCAGTTCATTCCACAACCACCCACCCAATTCTCTGGCCTTTTCTTATCACTCAAATTCAATCTATCGCCAAATTCCATTGGTTCTGCCTTTGAAACCAACAAATACATCCAGTATCTGACTGCTGCTAATCTGCTCCACTGTGGCCATCCTGCCTCTGCCCCATTCTTTCTCACTTTTAGCTCATTATTGTATTAACCACCCCCACCCCCAGTTGGTCTCACTGCTTCATCTCTTACCTTTGCCTCCCTCAGTTCACACTCAACACAGCAGCCAGAGTAGGAATCCAGTTCAGTCTTAAATCAGGTCATGTTCTTATCTTCTGGAAATTCTCCCATAGTTTCTCCTCTCTACTAACATCTTCAAGTTCTTTACAAAATCCCATGTGATCTGCCACCTATGATTCCCTTTGATCTCATTTCCTTGGCTCATCCTCCCAAATCCTCCTACTCCAGACTTGCTGGCCTCCCTGTTGTCTCTCAAGCACACTGAGTGTGCTTCCCCCTCAATGTCTTCATGCTACTACGCCCTTGACCTTGGGTGACCTACTTGATGAGGCCCTTGCTGACAATTCCATATAAAATAGTTACCCCTCCCTGACTCTTTTATAGTACCTTTTTCTGAGCGTGTTTTATTTTTATGCATAGTATTTATCACCATATATACACAGAAATGCATCTACCAACATTTATACATGTGTCTTCTATGTTCCCTTCCATGGAATGGAAGCTCTTTGAAGATAATACTTTTATCTGTTGGGATTATGTCTTAAATATCAAAACACAGAATAAAAACCTAAAATAGTAAGTTGGGCTCTATATGTGTTCTTTCTTTTAAGAATGAATAAACAAACAAATGAATTGTTTCTGTTTTCACTGAGTCAGAATTTAGGAGGGAAGAAGGACATCACGGTTTCATAAACTTCCACGCAAATGAATTCCTGGAGGGCGTTACCCACCCCTCAGGAGCTGTGAAGGGTCCTCCAGCTGCAGTGGCACAAGGTCTTCTGTGATGTCTTCTGGTTTCCAAGCATAGTGTTAGATCAACCGCTGAGAACCTGAGAACGGGACTGGGGATAACAGAGGGAACTTCGGGGAGAAGGGAGAGGGGGAGAGTATCCATCTCAGGAAGGAGGAGCGCGCAAGTGTGAGAGCGATTCCCATGTCCTCACTCTGTGCAGAGTCCGTTGGAAGTTAAAGCACGCCCGGGATCCTGGGCTGGGTGACTCTCTCCGGTGCTGTCCAGTCACTCTGGTACAGCATATGGGGGCTTATTTCCCCCAGGATTAGAATTTCATGGAGAGGGAAGGAAGAGCAAGTAGATTGCGGTTGCCCATCAGAGGGGGATTTGAGTGACGAGCTCTGGCATTCGAGTAGGACAAAAAGGCAAGGAAGGACCAAAGTGAGGAAGTCACAGTGTGTGGGGTCAGAGCACAGCCTGACTGTGGGGTTCTGGTGACAATCGAACTGACAGGGTCATGGTGGGGACATATTTTGAGTTCATGCCTGCTTTTGAAAACGCGATCTTTTTGAGCAGTTACAATAATCAAAATACTATTGTGCTCAATATAATACAAAGGTCCCAGCTCCCGTGAGGAGCAGGGCAATGACAGAGAGCCTTGCTGTTCTCGCGAGGGCTGGCAGTATCTCAGCCTGTTGGGCCCCACAGGGAGCTGGAATCCCGTGGAGATAATGGCCCAGGTCTCCCCGCTCACCACTTAATGTTGGCATGACATCACCTTGGTGAGCTCCTGTGACCTGTTTTACCCGAAATCTCAGCCCAGGAAAGAGTTGGGGGAGAGTTCCAATTATTAAGCACCTACTACATGCTGGATTTTATGTCAGAAGTACACAATGACATTATGTATCTACACACATGACACAGTGACAGACACATAGTAGGTGTCTACAAAGGCTTGGCTGACAGCAGAATGAATCGATGCTATTTTATTTGTCACCAGTTAGAGATTTTCTTTTGTTGCTTGCTCACTGGAGTACACATTGAACTCAAACTTAATTACCATTTTTTTTTTCCCAGGAACTCTTGGAAGGAACATGGTAGCTGCTATCACTTTTGGTGTTCGGTTTAAAAAAAAAATGTAATTAGAAATGCATTTTGAACCTCTACAGGTAAATGAATAACAAATGAATAACAAAATCCATTCTAATCAAAAGCTCGGTGATAGGATATTTGAGGTCACAACTGGCTGCTCTCAAGCTTAGAAATAAAATATCCTCACGGAACGGGTAGTACTATATAATCCTCTTCTTGAGAGTCATTACATCTTGTCTCTCGGAGAGGACAGCTGGCGGATAGAAAACAGAAGTGTTTCAACAGTGGATTTGTCAGCTCGTAAGCCAGCATTATTTACTTTAAAACTTGCACTAAGAACATAACCACAGAGACTCATCAATGAATAGTTCATTGGTATGCAAAAGAGATTGGCAACAATTTGTTAATATTTAAATGAAAGATTATCTTGCAAATAATTATAGGGACAGACTTATTAAAGAATATTTTATCTGTATTTTTGAAAGTTAGCATCCAGTAACGAGATTTGCTTGTAGACTGGGAGGAAAGGATCCATTCAAAGAAAACAAGAGTAATTAGTTTGTTTGAGAGATAGAAATGGGCAGGAGACATTTAACTGTTTTTATAAAGAACGAGAGACCATGCATTCAATATACTTCCTACTATTGCTACAATTAAATAAACTAATATTTTTAAGTTAAGTTGAGATGATCTAAGCGATGTCTGTCTTTTTAGGCAAAGCTAACAAAACAGCATCATAATCTTACTGTACACTCAGTTCTGACTGTGGCCCGAGTGTCTATTTTTGTGTCTACATTCCCGGTTTCCACAGCATGTTCTGCAACATCCATATGAAACGTGTGAACGGCGAACATAAGAAAAAACTTCCTCTCGTTTTTTATTATTTTTCTCCTCACACATCTGCCGCACTCACAAGATTCCTGACACCAGACCCCAGATGGGTGGGCTTATTCCCCACACCAAGCAATTCTCTGTGACACCAGCCAGGTGTCCTATGGCTCGATTTGATTCTGACGCTAACCAGAGTCAGCGTGGATGCCACGGGTTAAGGATTGAGTCCCACGAGGCTGCCCCCACTTCAGATGCCAACCACAAGCCCAAGTTGCCACTGCGTTTCGATTGGGTGTAAACCACAGTTCCTGTGACTTTCTCCTTGGGTTAGATCATTTGCTAAAACAGCTCACAGAACTCAGGTAAATGCTTACGATGACTGCTTTGTTGTGTAGTAAGGGCTGTGATAAAGGACGCGATGGACAGCTGGATGAAGAGGTACATGGGACTGCGCTGGAAGGATCCTGAGCATAGGAGCTTCTGTCCCCAGGAAGTCGGGGTGCACCACCCTCCCGTCACCTGGAAGTTCCCCAAGCCTTGGACTTGGGGGATTTTTATGGAAGTTTCATGGGACATGAGGGACCAGGAACTCAATCTCCGGCCTCCTCCCCTTTCCCAGATGGTGGGGGCGAGTCCCATCAAGGCTTGGTCTTTCTGGTGACCAGCCCTCAGCCTGAAGCTATCCAGGAGCCATCTACAAGTTGTCTCGTTGTAACAGAAGAGACTCCTATCACCCAGAAAATTCCAGAGGTTTTAGGAGCCCCGTGTCAGGAACTGGGAATAGAGACCAACCAATTCATATTTTTTCCATTATCTCACAATGCCAACCCCCCTGTTAACTGGTAATGAGTTTATATACTGATCTATGAAGCTGATAAAACAAATTCATTCATTCATTCATTCATTCATTCATTCTATAATACTTTTTTACATTTGTAGACAGTGTTGTTACCTGTAAAGTACCACAAATAAAAATGGACCGGATCGTGCTGCAATTTCCTCTGAAAATGATTGTTACACCTCCCAGGCTGTGTGTGTCTCCCACTTCACCTTGAACCCTGTGGGCCTGCGGAAATGTGGCTGGCGAGTCTTAGCAAACTGTATTAGTCACCTGAACCACCGCGTACTGCTGGAGTAACATCCCATCTGATGCTGAATCATTTTCACAGGAGTTTTAAGTCCTAAATTATGATAATTTTTGAACCTTCCCCCTAAATGCATCACTGTCCTAATGTGGCCTCTTACCCATGCTCATCAGTGTCCCCTGTGATGGGCTGGGGGTGGTAGGGGTTGGGGCAGGCTGACCTTACCTGGGATGGAAGCTAACCGTGACAGCTTTTGACTTGGGAGGTCTCACTCTGTCCTTGACTAAACAACCCAGACATGATGAAGCTTTATGTTATTCTCTGTCTAATTTCAAGTATTTAGGGTTATTCTGTTTTATTTGTTTGTTTTGTTTTGCCTAGATTTGGTCTTCTGGATGGGAGTGAGGAGCATAGCTACTTTTCTCTATTAATAGCTGTAGTTTTGTTTTCTGTCAGCCTTAATTGGATCTAAATCTTCAGACCTGTTTGATAAACAGAAGAATTCTTAGTGTGCTGTGAAAACAAAAAGAAAAAAGAGAGGAAAGCAGCCAGAATTGAGACTTAGCATTTGGCAGATGTGACCTTACTTACTGCTTGTGGACACTGAGATGATAGGAGCTCCTATAATGAGGATAATGTTTCGCAAATAGGAAGCCCATCCATCTGAATTTGCCCCCAAGGCAGCCTGGGAAGAGGAAGCCGATAGTATTTCTTAGAACAAACAGGCCACCGAGAAGCATTGAGTTTCAAAGCTGAGTTTTTTTCTCACTGAGAGTTTGGTAAACACAAATAATAAAAAAGAAAAAAAAAAAAAGGAAAAAGAAATGAGTCATGTTAGGATAGGAAATGATTTTTCGATTTCTTCCGGTACGGTGTTTCATGCTGTAGATCGGCTCATAAAATCGATGGAGTGACATTAAAATATGTTTCTGTGGACTTATTTTCGGAGGGTTTCTTGGTTGGTTGGTTTGCCCTGGTTATTGATTAGGACGGAACAGTATCAGTTAGAATGGAATGCAGATGAACTGTATCATTCCCATCAAGGATATGTCTTGCTTTGTGACATGTACGGACACATTTTAGGAAGAGAGGAGGACAGGACAAGCAGTGGAAAGGCTGGGGTTCGGGTCCCTCTTGGAAGTCCAGAAGGCGTGTCTAGCAGATTGTCCCGACTCCAACCCTTACCTGTCATCTCAGCCCCTGCCTCAAACTGGGCAGCTGCGTCCAGTGAATGGAGAGCCAGCTGTGGTCAGGTAGAGGGAGACTTTGTTCCTTGTTACCACAATGCGCCTGGCACACTCGTTTCTCTCCTGTCCCATAGAAAAGTCTAGAAGCAAGAAGAACCTGCCGAGAGGATCTGAGCTGCCAATGGCAGGATTATGGCGCAAACCTTGCCTGACAGTGTCCGAGGCTGGCCACCGCATGGAGGAGGGGCTGTGTCTCCAGCACATCGCCACGCCTTCCCGGAAATCCTCATGAGACCTTGGACATGCCTGGCTTCTGCTGTGTTCGCCCTTTTCCAGCAGTCACAAGGTTTGGGCTGAGAGTGTTAAGGGTGTCTGCTTCTGTAATTCACTTACTTGTTAACCAGGGTGTGGTACTTGGTGATGTATTGTGTTAATGGCCAACATCTGCTTCTGTGATCTGCTTGCTTGTTCTAGGCTTTATAACTGCCTCACTCTAAAACCCCGGGGTTGATCTCCTCTAACCCTGCCTGGTAGAGTCAGTCACAGGCTGGCTAATAAAGGCTCTTAATTCTCTCTGATTGGGCTCTGTGGGTCCCTGTTCTCACCTGAGCCATAACAAAAGGACCAAGAGGCTGGCTGCTGCCTCAGGTGTCACAGAGTGGCCTCAACTTGCTATATGTGCACTGATGGCCCATCAAAGTCTAGCCCTCCCCACCTTCCCCCTACACCTTTTGCTAGCCCGATCGCAGAGATGCCAAGGCGGGCCCATCCAGGAGTCCAGCTTGGATTTCTGTTTTCAGGAAACTAAAAACAAAGTGAAGGACTCTAATCAGAGGCAATATAGGTGACCCCAGAAGCCCATGGACAGACGAGCTCACTGGTGCAAGCTGGAGTCTAAATACTGAAAAATCTGAGGCCAGAAACCAGATCCGGGGGACAGACATAGACATTCTGGTGAAGGACACTGATTCCAGGGATCGAACCTGAGCAGAAATGTAATTAGATGTGAGGGGGTCGAGCCACGGTTGGTGCAAAGGCCAAAATGACTATGACAGATGCCAGACGTATTAACGAATCAATTATTAGTACAAAAGAAAAAAAAACACTCAAAACCTCCATGGCATATTTAACAGATGTCTATTCCACGTCTCCTCGGAGGCCCAGACTGCAGAGGTAGTGGCCGCCTGCAGCAGGACAAGGGGACCCGTGAAACCATATAAGTGTGTAAAGTCGCTGCCCATTTCCTGTCCCTTCACATTCTGTCGCAAGTCACAGCCAACTGCGGAGTCCGTGGCACAGGGGTGTATACTCGCCCCAGGTGGTGATGGGAGGCCATGGGATTTGCTGAACAGTCATCGACTCCATCACTACTGTGCAAATGGCAGCTTTCCTGACTAATCCATGTGACAAGATGGCCACATGCTCTGTGCTGCCACGTGACTGGCTTAAAAGGCCACTGGCAGAGCTAGGTCCATCCTCAGATCTGTGGATTCAGCAGCTCGACTTTGTCACTTCAACCGGAATGAGCCAGACTTTCTGAGACTCAGCTCAACTGGCACACATGTACCCACCAAGGTGTCAGTTTATTCATTGATAAAGAGATGACTATTTTTGCTAAGAAACCTGAACATTTGTTTTGATGGCTCAGAACCTTTGATTCTTAGAAGCAAATCTATCAGGAGGTCGTTGGGTTGGTAGCAGTTTCAGGCTTGGCGAGTGTGACTTCAACGGGCCAGTGTCACTCGGGACCCAAGCTCATGGACGTCTACTGAAGGGAGGCACCAGCACTGGGCTGAGCGGTGGTCCTTGCCTGTCTCAGGATCAGAAAGCGCAGTGCTAACTGGACTCTCATTCGCATTCATGAGGACCACCCCGCTCTCGATGGAAAGCATCTTTCTGTGTCTATGTAAAGCAGCTCATTAGGAGGGAGGTGGCCATATTCCCAGCCCAGGAAACTATCCGTATGTATGCCAGAGCATCTCTGCCAAATGCTTTTATTTGTCAAACTTTCACGTTATCACGGTGCCTCTCTTTGTCATCTACAGTAGCTATGCATATGCATGTAATGACCTATGTGTCGTGTATATTCTGCGTTACTGAGATTGCAAATATCGTCTCCTCATTCTATCGTCTACTCCAGTTTCATGTTTCATAAATACGGTTACGCAATATGTAAAGATAAATCCTTTTGAAGGAGAGATTTTTTTAAATTCTGACTTTTTAATAACATCTACACAGATCATAAAAGAGTTACTGAAATATTAGTTGACATCTGGCTTAATGCTGCTACTTTTCTGTAATATGTTATGAATACGTTTTCTGGCATTTGAGAAAGTCGTGTGAACATCTGTTTTCTCGTTTTTAAATTGGGGGGAAAATACCTGTTTTGCTTGTTCTATATAAATATTGAAAAGGAAATCAGATAATATATGAAACAGAGTTACCTGGTTCATGGGAGAGTCTCCATAAAGGACTGACGAATCTGGTGAAGATTTTAAAGTGTTTCTACGAACTTTCAAGAGAGATGGGTATGTACATACTACAAAGGAAAATGATTTGGGTATTGAATGTTGTTGTTGCATTAAAAACTCTTTGTTTTTTCTTCTTTAATGTTTTAAAGGCCCTTTTGTCAAGAGTCCAAATCAAGTTATATCTTCTTCCCTGCCTTTTGTTTTCTCATCCTATTGTCCTGTACACAGAAAAATCTTGATGGATTTATACCTATTGTTCCATTCATCAGCAAATGACAACTCAAGTCAGCCAACAATAGAAAAAGAAAACATCAAAAACAATTGAACAATAGACCCAATTTTAATTTTACTGCAAAATCTCCCAACGGAGGGTAGTAACAAAAATGCCACTTTTGGTATCAGTAATGTGCATTGTTCTAATTCATTCTTCTATGGTGATCCTCCATGGTTCATTTTAATCATGATGGAATTCTCTATAATGGTCATTAAATTTCAAAGTACTGCACAATTAAGGATTAGTTAACTATTAGACCATATAATGCCATTCTGATTTATGCAAGCTTCATTAAAATCTTTTTTAGCTAAGATCTGAGGAGGATAAGAAATGCATCTGAGTTAAGAATTCAGATCAGTTTAATGAGACTTGTTTTTTCTCTTTCTTGAACTCTAGCTATGTGCTTGTGTGATGCTGGATGATTCAGAGAATGCAAAGAACTATAAATGGTTGGTGATAATGACAAAACAGAGAGAACATGGCATTTAGACAAGAAAAAGTTTAAATGTATGGAAAAAAAATAAAAAAGGTTTTTTTGCATTAACATAGTGGTAGAATGTTAAGGTTTTTGAGCCAGAGTGAATTGAGCGAGTTATGCAATCTTTCTAAATTTAATTTTAACTATGCATTAGTTTTCTCTTGATGTGTAGCAGATTATTACAACCTTAGCCGCTTAAAGCAACATCCATTTATTAAATCTCCATTCTGTAGGTGAGAAGTTGGGGTTCGTTCAACAGGGCCCAGCTTAGAGTCTTGCAAAACCAAAAGGGAGGTGTTGGACCATCAGGCTCCGATCTGGGGCTCTGGGGAGAACCCACTTCCAGGTTCATTCAGAATCTAGTGTCTTGTGGTTGCAGGATAATGGCGTCTGTTTCCTGCGGTCACTGGCTGTCACCTGAGAGTCCCTCTCTTCTCCTGAAGACCATTCACAGTCCTTCTCTCTCTTCAACCAGCATGGCGTCCTGTCAGCCCAGGCTCCATATCTCGCCGATTCTGCCTTGTGCCTTCTTCCTCCACTGCATCTGGAGAGTTGTCACGCTTTTAGGAGCTCATGTGATTAGGTTAGGTCTGCTCAGAAAGTCCTTCCATCTTAATGTCAGCTGATGCGCAATCTTAACTACATCCGTAATATCTCTTCACAGCAGGACCTAGTATACGGTTTGATTGGATAACTGGAAAAATAGAATATCTTTGAAATTTTGCCTACCGCAAGCTACACAATGGGATTAGCAAGATATAACCCAGAGGAGTCATATGAGGATTAAATGGCATTATGTAGGTAAAGAATTTATTATAAGCACATAGTAAATTTAAGAGAATGTAGCTATTATTGGCTTTATTATTATTATTATTATTATTATTATTATAGTCACTATTAGTGTTATTATTATTGTTATTATTAAATTTATATTCAAATGACTGGTAAAATCATAAATGAATCTTCAAAGTACATTACTATTTTATGCTAGAGTTAGCAGAGAGTTGTTATAAATAGAACGAAAGCTATGTCATCATATATATGTATATGTATGTGTATGTATATACATATATATGTACATATATATGTATATATACATATATATGTATATATGTAGGATAATTAAATACTATACATAATACTATATTCTCAGTTTGACCTAAATTTTCACTTTTTTAAGTTTTCTGATGAACAGAATATTTTCCATTTTTTAAAATGTAAGCTCAACATTGATTAAAAGGAAAATGATAGCAAATAATATAACATGCAAAAAGTTACAAAACAAAGCTGGAATAGCTATATTAATATGAGAGAGAGGCTACTGAAGCAATATTACCAAGATAAAGGACATTCATAATCGTAACAACGTAATAATAAAGAAATAAATAAACAAAAAAGAAAAAAGACAAAATAATTCTGAATATATATAAGCCTAAAAGCAGGCCTGCCTTAAATGTGACTCACAGCACTGAGAAGAACAATGGATAAAATGACATGTGGGCACTTTAAACATCCATCTCTGCAACTGATAGAATGTGTTGGTAAAAATCAGTAAGATAAAACACGAAAGAACACGGTCAACAGAATTTACATAACGGGCGTTTGAAAACGCTACACCCAAGCATAGCAAGATCCACATTCTCTCAAGTGCACGTGAAACACCCATCATGAAAGACCATATTGAGGGCCATGAAACAAACTTATAAAAATGTAAAATACTTTAAATCATTCCAAGCATGTTCTCTAACCCTAACAGAATAAAAGTAGAAATTGATACAAGAAAGATACCTGTAAAATAATCCTATGTTTGGAAATTAAAAAAAAATATACTTAAATATAACATGTGGTCATAGAAGAAGTCACAAATATTTTTAGCTGAGCTAAGTAAAAATAAAAGAAAGCAAAAATGGGCAAAAGTAACAAGTAGCGCTTGGAGGAAATTATAGCATTAAATGGTTAAACATTTTTAAAATAAATTAAGTTTTTTTTAAATGGCCAGAAAACGATGATCTCAACTTCTACCTTAAAAAAATAAAAAGAAGAGCACCTTAAACCCCCCAAAGCAGCAGAAATTAAATAATAAAGATGAGAGTGGATTGTAATGAAATCACAAGAATCAATGAAAAAAACACATCTTTTAAAAGATCAGTAAAAGTGATAAATACATAACCAAGTTGATCCAAGAAAAAAATGATAGAAGTCACACATTGCCAATATCAGACATGCAAGAGAGATGATCACCAACACAAGAAAAATATTAATAGGAAAACATAGAATTATTACAAGCAACATATACCAGAAAAATTCTACATCTTAGATGAAGTGGCCCATGTAGTTGTAGACACAAACTAACAAAGTTAGGTCAAGTGAAAACAGATAACCTGAATATTCTCATAACTATAGAGGAAATGGAATATTTTCCAGAAAAGAAAACTACTGGCTCAAAGGTCTTCACCGGCAGATTCTACCAAACATTTGAGGAAGTAAAATATCAACTTTGTGTAAGCTCTTTCACAAACATCGAGCAGGAAGGAACATTGCTGATTATTTTACGAGGCCAGCATTAATCAGATACCAAAACCAGACAGACATTAGAAGGAATGAAGATTACAGAACGATATATCCTATTAATATGAATGAAAATACCCGTATGAAAGATTAGAAAATTGAATACAGAATTATATTAAAAGAAAAGTATGCCACAACTAATTAGGAGTTTGTGGGGTATAAAAATATGAGAACTAATGAGTGAGTTTGCCAAGATTATTAGATACAAAGTCAATATACGAGTCAGTTGCGTTTCAATTGTGATGACAATCAAAAATTGGTAGAAACGCACAGAAAAAAAAAAACTAAATTCTTGAAAATAAATCTAGTGTATGTGGAAGATTTGTATACAAAACAGTGAGGAGAGAATCAAAGACAGTTTAAATGAATGGAGAAATTCACCACGCTACAATGGGTCGGAAGACTCAATGCTGTTAAGATATCGATCCTAATCAATTCATCTATAGATGAAACATAATTCTAAACGAAACATTAGCCAGACTTTTGGAGAAATCAACAATCAGATTCTAAATCTATTTTGAAAAGCGAAAAACCTAACATAGCAGAAACAATTCTGGAAGACTCAAAATACCATCTTTCAAGACATAGTCTAAAGCTATAGTAATCAAGACAGTCTTATATTGGCAAAAGCACAGACACATAAATCAATGGCACAGAATAGAGTCCAGAAATAAACCCACACAAATAAGATCAATTGATTTTCAACAGAGGTTCAAAGGCAATTCAATGGAGAAAGGAGTCTTTTCCACAAATGGGGCTGGAAGAATCGGTCATCCATGTTGCAAAACAATGAATCTTGACCCATACCTCCAATTTATTTTAAAAATGTGCATGACTCTTACATACTCGCCTTAGGTGGGGTATTCGAGATGCAAGCGATATAAGTGAGAGAAGAGAGGAAGAGTGAAAAATTCGGGTACATCTTCCAGGGAGGTCCCCAGAGTGAGACCAATCCTGGAGATGCCTGGACTAAATGTTTTAGCGCAGAGTCGACCCTGGCTTGAGGCAAGAGAGCTGGACTTTAATAATCACACGCTGGTGATTGCTTGGCCAGGAGAGTGAACCCCAAGATCCTTCTGGCTCCTCACAGACACAAAACAGCTCCGGCGGCCCAGAGCTAACCATCTGAATAAAATCTCACGCGTGAGCCTTTAGCAGCAAAACACCCAGAAACTGGGGATGGACATACAACACTCGTCAAAGGATGTGAGGGGATCTGGGGGGAGTACCTCTCTTTGGGGCAAGCAGGCCAAGCCTAGGACAGCCTCACTGGGCGTCCTCAACGACTGTCAGCTCAGACTTTTTTATTTTCCATGAATGTTTCTTGCTTTTTTGTTATTACAACGATTCAGGGATTATTTATTATCTGTTTGCTTTGTGTCCATCCGGTTAACTCTCCCTTTCTAAAATTCTGTCCTGTTCTTTACAGTTCCTTTTATGAGTTCCGTCCCCTAATTTCTGAGAGTTTTGTACATTCTGATATCCATTTTTCCTTCGTGTTTTATATGCACTTCTGGATGTCTTTCAGCCAGTTTTGATCTTTCTAGCATGTTGTCATCATCTGTGGGATGTTATTCTGCTATTTCTTCTCCTTTATCTTATAGACTTTGTAGGGAATTTGATCTCCGTGCTGTTCTGCCATGCAGTTTGAAGTAAATTTAGTTCTTCTGAAGTTTAGAAGTTCAGACAGCTCCTCTCAGTTCACAATTCTCACTCTCCTATTGTTTTCCTGTACTATTAAAAAAACGGGCAATTTAAGCTTTCTGGTCTCCTGGATAGAGCTTTGATTTGATGACCCCTCCTTGTCAACAGCCAGAACTTAGCACAGCATAAGCGACCCTTCCAATGAGCACCTCCCCACGTCCCCTCTCCAGCCCACTCAGTCACACCTCCTCCCTGGGCACTCCTCCTCTCATGTGACCCATTAAACCGCTCCCCCTGGGTTAACTCTGCCTGGGACGCCTCTGTCCCCCGCAGAGCCCTCTTTTCTTCTCTGTGTGTGGAGAACACTCTCTTTTTCAAGATCCAGATAAAATGGCAGCTTCTGGAAGGCACCGGTGCTGCCTTTGGGGGAGCGACCCTCCCGAGGTGGCTGGTCCCGGCCACCAGCATCACTCAGACTGCCCGAGCTTTGTCACCTGCTAGCTGGGCTGAGTCCCGAAGAGCTAGCTCTTCCAGCCTCACCTGAGTCATATGCAAAAAGGACTTAATAATGACACCTCTCAGAGGTTTGAGGGGATGTCAGGTTTTAGTTTTGTTTTTCAGTTTCCCTACGGGATGATCATACAATCTCTGGGCGGGGGCTGTGTCCTGTCCCCCAGGCCTTTTAAGTCTCTTTCTTGCCTCTTCCTCATTCCTCCGCTGTGGGAGCCGTTCTTATCAAGGCTCTCATACCTGAGATCTAGGCAACTTCGCCTTGGGACAGGGTCTGCCTCGCCCTGTGCTATCTGATAGGATAGACAGCATAAAGTCAGTTACCCTGACATGCCCTGACATGCCCTGGGCCCCTTGAGCCATTTGCTTAAACTAATCTGACCTTGCAGCCCCCTCCTCTCCCGGGACCCTTCTGCATTTTTGGGTCATATAAGGAAATGGAATGTTCTGCGGTTCGATATCCAAGGCAACCGTGATTATGCAAATCCTCCCCTTTATATACTCTACCCCTACCTACAATAAACGAGGCTTGATCAGAAC